>PVIC010000681.1:29224-53308 GCA_004025085.1 Thryonomys swinderianus | reverse complement strand
CGCCAGAACCACTGAGCTAACCCTCCGGCCCCCCGATATTTCCTATTCTTAACCTCTGCTGGCTTTAGAATTCATTCTTCAACTTTGGGGAACACAGACTCAGCATATCTGATTTCTAGCAGGTTGGGAGTTACATTACTTCTCTTACACTATTTGGAGGCCCCAGGGAGACCATTAGAAGGAGGTAAGAGTTTGTTTTTGTTTCATGGATTCTGACTTCTTTAGATAATCTGAAATTGTTATTTTTGACAATTGCTTCAATTACTTGTGCTTTGTGTGCCTTTTGTGCCTTGTCTTATGCATTGCTTTCCGTAAAAATGACAAGGTCTAGTATTCATGCTTTGTATATACTGCATTTACACTTATTAGTTGCTAAATTCATGCCTGTTTGACTTATTAAACACCACTAAAGAAAAATGATGTTAGATTGTCCCCTAGTGGACTTTGCTGTTAAACGAAATGTGAATTTATGAAATGCTATAAAATGGGTCTTCTTTGAAATCTAGTTTATATTTAGGAAATAAGCATGCTTATTAAATCATGGGACTCCAACCACCAGTGAAAGGCAACAGGCTGGCACCCATTCTTAAAACTTGGAGGCCAGGTTTGACTGGGGAAGTCCAGCTCAGTCCCCCTCTATACTCTACAGCGAATGTAGAGCCTGTTCTGCTTCAATTTCCTTTTTGGTCTGATCTACTGATGAGCTCTGGAGATTCTTTACCCTTTTCTTTCTAGGCTAAGTATGATGATTCTTGGGCAAATTATCTCAATAATTCACCATGAGCATGAGAGGAAAAGAATTCCTTTTTTCTCATCTTATTTCTGACCTTTTATTTTCATTTTGTACTTTCTTTCTTTTTTTGGGTGCATATTTCTGCTAAAGATTAAAAATGGAGGATATACTGGTACAAATTTCCCAATGTTATATGTGATTTTGAGATGTATATAAATTGTACCAATAAAAAATTCAATTAAAAAAATGGAGGAACCCTGAACTCTCTCAACCTTTCCTTGCTATCCAACAACCAAGAAACTTTAACTGGAGTCTATAGGAAATGAGTGTTTGCTAGTGCCAAAGATAGGGAAATCATCTTTGATGAGGATCATATACCCCATCTCTGGGTCAGGTGAGACACTGAAATTTTGTCCATTCAGGAGAACACATATAAAAGGCATGTCCCCACTTAAGTGTTCTGGGCAGCAGTCTTTCTCAGGAGACTGAAACTGAGACCCCATGGAAAGAACTGATTTATGGATGAGGCTTGGAAGGAGCTGTTCCATCAAGCACAATATTTAAAGGACCAAAACACATTTAGTTTAAGGGAGAATCCCCAGCTCTTGGCTCTCTCTCTCCCTTCTAGGTCTGGTTCTCATTATTTATATGCATAGGAGATGGAAATACATTTGCTAATAAGTTGTGGTTACTGGACAATGGGTATAATTTTTAGCCTGTGAGCTTCATAAGTGTTTTGTACATATTGAGACAGAAATTTTATTTTTTATTATTTTAAAATTGATTTTATTGTAACATTTTATATACATGTTGTGATCACAATGAACATTGAGAATTTGTACCAGTACATGACACAACTTAATTCTCATTTTTTCTCATTCCTGAAACAGAAATTTTACAGTGGATTTTAAGTGGAACTTATCCTTGTCTTAATACTAGAGAAGATTGGCTAGGTAATTAGGTAGCTAACACAAGCACAAAGCATTTCCCTCTTTGCTCTAGGGCTTAGGGAAGGATTTTTTTCTGTGCCATTTGTCTATCGCTAGAAGTGTTGTCCTTTGCAGGGTGAAAAGTGCTCTGACTTCTGTGGGAGACAGAGCAGGGGGATACAGTCAGAACTCTTGTAGTAAGTCCCAGTCCCCTATGAATGCAGCAGCACAAGGTGAAATAAGCAACAAACAGGCAGAAAATGAGACCTACAGAAAAAGTTAAGCTCAGGCCTGACCCATGCCACTCTAGGCAGCAAAAGATGAAATACCCAAGGTCACCACACTTTTATTTGGTATCAAGCTTTCATGCCCCCAATCCCAGCATGCATAACGCAGGACAGATAACCAGCAATTATGTAGATGAAATTCCCATAGTGCAGGGCAGATGACAGCAATAATCCCTGTAGTTGAATATCCTGTAGGGCAGGGGAGATGTCAGCAATAATCCTTATAGATGAAGATCCTGGTTCATTCATGCCCCAGGCATCACAGCATGGGGGACCACTGGAGTCCCAGAAGAGACAAGTCCTCACGTCTGTCTACAGGCAGGAATGCTCAACCCAGTCACAGTCTGATTGTGCAAATACTTCTCCCAACCAGGATTGTTCCTGACACCCTTTCACTTTACCCTTGAATTTTTCCTCACCGACTTTCAACAAATTGGAAAGCAGTGGCTCAGATCTCTTGATTATTGGTTTAATTTTATTAGTAGTGCTTCCTTTTATAAACATGACAGTCATAGCTGGAATATTTTTTCTGCATTCACACATGGCTTTCCTACTCCTAAGAGACAAAGTAGAAAGGAGAGGGAAATATTGACTACAATACTACTTCACAACTAGAAGTGTACTGTAAGAGAGAGGAAAAATGGTCAGAATTACCTTATGTTCAAACTTTCTTCATATTATGTGATAATCCTTTCTTGTGTTCAACATGTAAAAGTAAGCCACAGGAAAACTAGACACCTTTAGCCCTTAAGGTACAATTAGATGCATCTACTATCACTGAACTTGAGGTTTCTCTCTTTTTCTTTGGATCCTGAGTACAAGATTTCTAAGGTAAACTTGATCAAGACCTCATCTACTATTACTGAACCTGAGACTTTTTTTCTCTTCAGATCCTAAGGATGATCACTGGAAGTCCATTAAACCAGTTTTAATTGAAGCCTCTACTGGACTATATCCATCTTTAACTGATTTTGTTCCAGCTCTTCAAGGACAGTAACCATTACAGGAAGTAAATGGAGAATAAAGAACTGGCTGTGTCCACATGTCCTTTTCTCTCAGTGACCTCAAACAGATCAAACAAGATCTAAGAAGGTTTTCAGAGAACCCTGAAAAGTACATCAAGGTCTTTAGAGGACTTACTGGGTCCTATGAACTAGACTGGTAAGATGTAATGTTACTCTTAAATCAAGCATTGACTTCTAATGAGAGATGAGCAACATTACAAGCTGCCATTACATTTAGAGATGAATATATTTTTAATTTTAGAAGCCAGAACATAAGCATCCAGTAGAATAATTAGTTCCTACTAGAGCCTAAACATTCTCTACACAAGGTCCCTACAGGCCTCCTAACTAGATGGGAGTTGGAGTTGGAGATATATTCAGACATGTATTCTTTTTGTTTTTCTTTTGAGACAGGGTCTTGCTTTGTAGTTCAGGCTGGCCCTGAGCTCACTGGGTAGCCCAGGCAAGCCTTGAACTCAGAAATCCTCCTGCCTCTGCCTCCCAAGTTCTGGGATTACAGGCATAAGCCACTACACCCAGCACTGTGGTATGTGGTACTGATTGCTGGTGGGTGTGAGTTACCACACCGCTATTGTTTGTGGTTACTGGGATTGAACCAGGTACCTTGTGCTTGCTAGGCAGGCACTGGAACCACTGAGTTAAATCTTCAGCCCCAGACAAGTATTCTTTTTTTTTGAGACAAGGTCTTGCTTTGTAGTTCAGGCTGGCCCTGAGCTCACTATGTAGCCCAGGCAAGCCGCCACAAACTCAGCAATCCTCCTGTCTCTGCCTCCTGAGTGCTGGGATTACAGGGGTGAGCCACCACGCCTGGCACTGTGGTATGTGGTATTGATTGCTGGTGGGCGTGAGTCACCACGCCCAGCATTCTATGTGGTTACCAGGATCGAACTCAGGGCCTTGCGCTTGCGAGGCAGGCGCTGGAACCACTGAGCTAAATCTCTGGCCCAGAGACAAGTATTCTTGAAGGTCTAAGAAGGATGAGAACTAAGCTTTTCAATTATTTTAAATTGTTAACTATTCATCAGAAGACAGATGAAAACCCATCTGCCTTCTTAGACTATAAGAGGCATTGATAAAACATGCATCCCTGGCTCTGGATTCAAAATAATTTTTATGACAAGTTTATTACCTAGTCAGCCTCACATACTAGGAAAAAGCTATAAAAGATGGCTTTTGTTCTAGATAGCTCGCATAACACTTTAGTGAGAATTGCCTCCTCCTTATTTTATAAATGAGACCAGAAAGAGGCCAAGGGAAGAAAGCAAACAGACTAAAAGAAAATGACTGGCTTGGTCTCAGCCTTAAAAGAAATAGACTCTAAGTCTGATTTTCAGGGCTCCAAGAAAACCTTGACAACTAAACTCACCTGTTACTGTTACAGAAAGTCAGGCAACCTTAGGAGGGACCTTTAGAATTGTTATGACAGCAGACCTCCTGAGTCATGCCCTGATTGTAAAGGTGTTCACTGGAAGTCAGACTGCACCTGAGATAGAGGATAGACCCATCTTAGCAGCTTGTCTAGCAAGATTGGTGGACCCTAGGGAAGTCTTTGCCTTCTCCCTCTGGCCAGACTTTCATCTCTACAGAGGACCCCCAGATAATCAGGAATGTAGAGAGAAAAGAAAGTAGGCTACTGCTAAACACTGGAACATGTCTCTTGGTCTTTTTTTTTTTTTTAAATGAAACCCTAATCTTCCTTCTAGCCATCATAATTCAGTGGAGGGAATCACTTGAGAGGAGGTAACTTTCTATTTCTCACAACTCTTAAGCTATAACTGGGACAGCTTTCACTCTATTCATTCTTGTAAAATTATACCTGACAGTCCAATTTCCCTTCTGGGAACAAATATTTCATCTTGCTCACATACCATAATACACATGCATCCAAGTCAGGTATGCTGTCTCTCCTTCATGGAGACAAAAATAAATCCTGAAGCATGGGCAACTAAAGGTAGGATAGGAAGAACAGTAAGAGCTTCTCTGGTACGAATACATCTGAAGGATGATTGCATGTGGTTAACTCCAACTATAGGACAACTTAGGCGAAAGTAGTGCCCTTCTGTCAGGGGCAAAGAAATCACTCCTATTTTCACTGGGCTAAGTCTACTAAATACTTGGGATGAACACCCTCAGAGCAATGTATACACACTAACTTTACAGCTCGAAGACTCATTTAAAACAGACTAGTTTAATCACCTAGAATTAATGGGAAATCCCCAGTGGCACTCACTGTTGTGTGGAATTAATCTGTGACTGTGGCTAACCCCTGGATAAATAGGGGGTATGCTGAGACTTACCTGGTTACAAGGCAGAAGTGTCAAAAATATTGGCCAACCTACAAACTTACCTCATCTACCAGCCACTAGTCTAGAAGCATGTTTCACTTGTATGGTCATTTGCTTTCTATATTTGTTTCTTCCCTAGGATTAGAGGATGTCATGCAACACATCAAGGCCTTGAGTAACTGTACTCAACAGGCCTTAAATGACATCTCAACTGGTATTTCTTTCTTAAATAAGTAAAATTAAAGAGTACAGTTGTCCTTCAAAATCAGATGGCTTTAGACATCCTAACAACATCACAAAGTGGTACTTGTGCAATTATAAAAGCTAAATGTATACAATGTATAAAAGTAAAATGTATCCTTCTGATATCTCCATGGCTATTTAAGATACTGAACAATAGACAAATGCCATGTCAGATTCTAAAATTTCCTACACCTGTCACCCTCTTTGTGAGAGGTTATTACAAATCTTCCTGGTAATATTTTTTAATTATATTCATAATAGTCTTGTTAATATTATTTGGCCCATATATATTTACCTTCTTTTTGGCCTTGTCTTCTCCAGATTTAAATCTATGTGCCCACCCAAGATGAGAACATCGACCATCTATTGAGTGCCTTTAGATACACCTGCTGGAGAATATCTCTGACTGCCAATCACAACTACAACCCCGTTCAGCTAAAACTGGCCAGAATGATCATCATCCTTTGCTCCTTGAATCCAGTTAAGGATACTTGTTCTATAAACAGCTAAGTCAGGTAGAAATATTGTGAGCAGGTGAGGCTTTCAAGGGAGTCAGTGCAGAAGATAGGTACACATACAGCTATGGCTAGAGGTGTGTTAATTGAAGGCCAGGCCTCAAAATAAAGACTGAATGCCTACATATCTCTCCCAAATGCTTACATACCTCCCCAAGGGATAAGCAGTATATTATGGTTAGTATTACCTAATCTAATAAGCCTAGGTCACCTGGGTGGATGTCACCAGAATATCCCAACTCATATTTTCAACAAAGGTCTTTGTTTTTTTCTATGTACACTTGCTGTGTGACCTGCTTCCCCACTGGATCAATATTACCTATTATAATCCTATTGCTTGGTCATAGTTTTGTCCTATATTATATCCACCTTGTGATTTTGCTCTATAAAGTACCCTCTATAAAATGGAGTCCACAGCAACTTGTGCATGTCCCCTACTGTCTCTCAGAAACAATAGACATTTCCTATTCTTAACCTCTGTAGATCCTTAGAGTTTATTATTTGACTTTGAAGAACACCATTTCAGAATATCTGACATCTAGCAGGTTGGGAGTTATATTATTTCCCCTGCATCATTTGAAGGTCCTATATTAAAAAGATATCCAAATACAGAAAAAGCACAAAAGACAATACAAATCCAGGGTCAGGAAGGTGGATGGGCATGGAACCCCATCAGGGGGTATCAGGGGCCTGTGGCTTTCAGAGTCAGGACCTGACACGTGTCTCAGCTGGTCCCACTGCTGAACGGGCTTCTGAGCGCCAGGGGTCAGGATGGAGTGTGAACATGCTGGCATCACTCACTGTCATGGTCAAGACCTTAGGGCAGGATCAGCAAGTTTCCTTCTCCTGCACTTCCTCCCTGTGAGGATGAGCTGGTGCAGATCACTGCAGTTCAGAGGGCAGTGGTCAGGAAAATGGTCATGGTGTGCTCAGGCTGCTGCTCTTCGTTCTGGATTTGATGGAGGTGGAGTCTGGAGAGGAACCCCGTGTCCACTGGCTGCTTTGGGCAGCACCACAAACACACTTATCCTTCTGGCCCAGAATCCCAATTCTATTGCATTTGAGGGTGGTGAGGTCTTAGTTCAGATCAACAAGGAGGCCACTGGGGCTGAACCTGATGCCTAAGAGGACTGAGCAGAAGGTTTGGAGGTGACTCTTTGTCCCAAGATGGACTCCAGGCTGGTGGATGCTGAGGTCACAGCCAGGGTATGGCTTCTAAGACCCCAAGAATGTGTTATTTTAAAAGCAATGTGCCCACACTTGGCCTCTGTCTATCCCTACTATGTGTGGTGTTGCAATTCAAAATACTAGGGGGCTGGGCAGGGTATGCTGCTCTGGGCAGGGAGGACTGCTGGTGACTTATTCAGGGATCAGAGAGCTGAGGCATTCAGGGAGCTACAGCAGGAGCAGCCCCAGGGGAAGAGGGAAGCCAGGAGTCCCTGAGTGGTTGAACAGAACTCGCTGTCCCTACTCTTTGGGGACACGACCAGGGGAGGGGAGGGACAGACACATCTGTAGAAATGCTGCTTGGGGAGAGCAGGAAGTGTACTGGGCATCAGTCCAGCGCAGAGCAAGAATTCCAGGGGGCGGGAAAACCCCAGAGGCAGGGCTGTGGCTTCAGGGCCTGAGCACAAGGAGGGCAGCCCCTGGGCAGGGCTCTCCCACACTCCAGAGGCTGAGCAAGGGGACCCACAATGTGGTCTGGGTGTGCTCAGGCATGCATAAGGGGCTGCTGCCCAGTGTCATGGTCTAAATGCTGTAGATTGTTTTTGATTATGATGGTAGTTTATAGTACAGAAAATTTGGGAAATGTGAAACATAAAGCAGGAAATAGGAAATAATCCATAATCTCATCATTATCCAACAATGCTTATCGTTAACATTTTGTAACATATAAAGCTCTATAATCCTCTTTCTGAAACCCTGGTGGCTGGGAATGTTTTTGGGAAAGAGAAAGTCTCAGATTTGTAAAATTTAGTATCATGCTGCACATACTGTAAAACCCCCAAAGGGATCAGAGATAATACTTTATCATCCAACACATAATATTTCTGCAGTGAAACAAATACATAAACACAAAAATATTCAGTCAGGTCAAATTTTTCTACAGGAGCTAAAAAGAAACAAGTTTTTGGGTTCGAGGAGTGCAGATAAAGCCAGTGGCCTTGCTTATAGAGGTCATCAGACTTGGCTGTAGAAGCTGCCTTGGTGCCTGTCACACAGCCTCGCAACTGAGCAGTGCAACATGCCTGTGCGTCTGGATTATTGTCCACCAAGCTCAGCCTATGCATATATTCACATTTCTTTATTGTCTTCAAGGTACCCTGATGATATTACAGGAAGTCCAAGTGCATGCTGGGTTTAGTCAAGGGCTAGAAACCTTTGAGTGCTGGCAAAGGGGAGGGAGAAAAGGGTCCGAGCAGGGGGCCACCTGCTGATGTCACAGTCCTGACTTTGTTGTTGGGGAAGGTCCAGTATACCATACCTTGTCAGAGGTGCCCTGGGTAGCCCCTGTTTCTGCCGTGCTGTTTGCTATAAGGCACCAGGGTAACAGCTGCGTAGGCACACTCTCTCCCACAATTACCTGTTTTCTTGAACCATGACCCATGGCTGAGAGGTGAGGAGGTCACTCATTCATCCCCATCATCCTTTGTGAAAAATCTCCAGGTTTATATGGGGGGCCTGGTTCACCAGCCCCAACCAGTATTTTCCTAGGTGGTTATGTCCAGGACCTTAGGACCTTTTCTAGTTGGCCTTGGTTTGTCTGAACAATTTCCCTAACTCTTGTAGGGAGCAAGGTTTGGGTCCTGCCTTGCCTTTCCTAGGAGAGGCTAAGATTTCCATTTCAGAGGACCCCTTCCTTTCTCTCACCTTTTGTTGCTGGGTCCTCAGGAAAGGGCGGCCTTGACCAACTGTGCAAGAAAACTTACCTTACCCTGAGTTGTGCACCTCCTAATGCCTTGCTTACTTTTCCAGGGAAGTCTATCCTCACAATGATTCAAAGACTGAAATATGTTGGTTTTGAGTCTAGGCCTAGATAATCAAAAGCAAGTAAATTAAATCATGTCCTATATTGGTACAAATTGCCAATATTGACTGTGATCATGATGTGTATATATAAAATGTACCAATAAAGAAAAAAAACACATGAAATGTAAGACAACCCAAATTCAAGTGTCTGCAATGCCTACTTTTGATTCCCCTTTGAAATCATTTACTGTACAAGGTCTGGTTGCTTTGCCACACAGCTTTTATGCTCTGAGCAGCTGGGTTCCCTTGGACAGACCCTGGGATTTCTTGTCTGCCACAGGCTCTTCTGCTGTCCCTGAGAGGGAGACTGTGCCACACAGATGCCAAGCTGGGTGAGCTCTCACCTGGCCACTGCCAGCTCAGCTTCATGGTCCTTC
Source organism: Thryonomys swinderianus (assembly GCA_004025085.1). Lineage (NCBI taxonomy): Eukaryota > Metazoa > Chordata > Mammalia > Rodentia > Thryonomyidae > Thryonomys > Thryonomys swinderianus. Next base: position 43,884 of record PVIC010000681.1, on the reverse strand, counting down.
TCTGTTGATGTCTGGACAGTTGGCATTACTGTGCTTGGTGACTTCCAACCAGTGTCAGCCTTCAGGACTTGTGAGCTGAATCCTTTGGGGTTGCTGCAGGACAAGCACAGGGGATGGAGGAGAGAGGCAGAGGTGGCTAGCCTGTTTATTTCAGGTCCAAGTAGTGACCTTGACTTTGCCCTTCACTGCAGAGTGAGAAAGATCCTCTGAGCAACTGTCACAGGGGCCCCTTCTGTCCCAGGAGAGATGGGCACTGAGGGCATTGTCCCTCTCTCTGGATGCTTGGGACACACCCACCTGCAGGCTGCTCAGAGGAATGAAAATTTGATCCACCTGCAACTGTGGAGAGAGGTGGGCCCAGGCAGAGCAGCCACCTCCCGGCTCCAAGTCGAGCCCCTGGGATCTTGCTTTCTTCCCGACCAGTGACCATGCCCAGAGAACTTTCCTCAGAAAGTGGATTTCAATCCCTGGGGACTAGACAGAAAGAGAATCTCGGTCCTTGTCAGAAACAGGTGAGCCCAACATCTGGTTCCAACCCTCAGATGATTCTGATGCACATTCATGTCCCCACTGTGGAACCCAGGGCCCTGAACAGGCTAAGTGTCCCTTCTACACCACGGTGATCAGAGAGGTTAATAGAGTCAGCAACCTAGCTATCCCTCAGTGTCCAGGAGAGGCTGAACCAGGAGCACCCAGCAGATACAAAAGTGTGCAGAAGCTCAAGTCCTTTGAATAAAATGCTTGAAGGTAGTGACTGGGTACAGGGGCACAGGAGGCATAACTTCTGGTATTCTGTGCATAGCAGGGTGACTGATGCCAAAGCTGATCAAATCTTTCAAACTAGCCAGTAGACACAGAAAGTGGTGACATTTGGCAGGGGTTGTTTTGTGTTTGATAGTAGGGTTGGAACTCATGGCCTTCAGCCTTCTAAACATGGCTGAGGGGACAGGTAGGTCACTTTCCTGATCGATTATTACACCTTGTACGTTTTTGTTGCAACACAGCTTCGAGCACGATAGATATCTACACTTCCTAAATGTCCATTAAAAATGTGTTTAAGAATAAAGTGCTGTGGTATTCATAGGTGAATTACCCATATCTTCCCTTTAAATCATCTTTAAGTCATTTTAACGTTATGTAGAACTCTCAACATATAAAAATACAACGTAGCTGCTGTGCTATACTATTTAGGAAAAATTAACTCTCAGTTCAAAGTTGGTTGACTCAGACCGTGAAAGCCACAGACGCGGAGGGCTGACAGTACTGCCCTCGAACTCAGCACCTGCTATGGAGTGTGGCCCACAGTAGGTGCTAAGTAGGGAGTCACTATGGAGCAGATGAACATTTGTCCTCTGGCAGCCCTGACTCATGCAAATGGCTGCTTGGGGACATAGGAATAGGGGCTCAAGACTGGAACAGATGGAGGGATAAGTTCCAGAGGGTAAGATCAGACCATGGCTTAGACGAATATTGCCACCTTGGGGAGCAGGGATGAACGTGGAAATCCCAGAAGCCTAGTTATCTGTGAAAGTCTTTAAGTTCTCAGGTTTTGGTGAAGGGCAAAGATTTCCCACCATGTCCAGCCAGGCTCCCAGATGTGCTGCCAGGACACAATGAAGAACTGGCACTGCAGGGTCCTTACTTCACCAGCCAAGTCCGGCTCTCACTTTCTGACTGGCACCAAAGTAGGGCTCTCTGTGGCGTCTTCTCCCTTTGCCCTCCTCCAGAGCCCCCTTCCTCACCCTTTCATTGTCCTGGACATCTGTCAGTCCCTCTATCATGCTCTCTCCAACCTGGCCACAGAAGCAGTGTTAGTTATAGGTATTAATGACTCTAATGATATTTTATGAATGTCTCAGACATATTTTATGGACACTTAGACAAGCATTTATTGGTCCAAGACAAGATATCTAATAGTAACAAGACTCCATTTCCCTACTTTTAGAGGAGAAGAGTAGTATCAGAACTTCCTGGAATCTTCTCCAAACCTGAGAGTGTCTGGCTTTCTGTTGTGCAATCAGTACTGATTACATGAACAATCCCCAAGACACCAGAACTTTGCAGAGAGTATTTACGAGTCCTGGCCTAGACATACAGTGTGTTTAAAAAAAAATTTTTTTTTTGAGACAAGGTCTTGCTTTGTAGCTCAGGCTAGCCCTGAGCTCACTATGTAGCCCAGGCAAGCCTCGAACTCAGCAATCCTTCTGCTTCTGCCTCCCGAGTGCTGGGATGGCAGGTGTGAACCAACACATCCGGCACTGTGGTATGTGGTACTGATTGCTGGTGGGTGTGAGTCACCATGCCCAGTATTGTGTATATGATTACCAGTGATGGAACTCAGGACCTTGCACTTGCTAGGCAGGTGCCAGAATCACTGAGCTAAATCTCTGACAAAAATTATTACAGTAAAGGACACATTGCCATAATCCCTCCAAACACTCCCCCTGCTTTGAGCACACTTATCCCATTGTTCTTGCTACTTTTCAAAGCAGTTCTGGAAGCCTTCTTTTGGGAGCATCTTTTCAAAGTACAGTCAAAAATACTTTGAATGCTGTTGCTGAGTCCCATCCAAAGGAAAGGCAGGTTCATAAAATCATTACTTTTCATTTCATCGACTTTTCACTCTGGACATGGCACCCTGTGACCTCTGCCTCTTCCCCAGAGTCAAAATGACCATGAAAGGAAAACTTTAATTCAGGATGCTGAGGCAGTCAGGACAGCACAACTAGGCACTCATAAAAGAACTTCCAGAACTCCTTTGGAAAGCACAAAAAACAATGAGAAAAGCGTTCAAAGGAAGGAGGAGAGTCTTTGCAGGGGACTAATGACAATTTTTAAATTTCTTTGATTTCTTTTTTTTTGAGACAGGGTCTCGCTTTGTAGTTCAGGCTGGCACTGAGCTCACTATGTAGCCCAGGCAAGCCTGGAACTCAACAATCCTCCTGCCTCTGCCTCCCAAGAGCTGGGATTATAGGCGTGAGCCACTATGCCCGGCACTGTGGTATGTGGTATTGATTGCTGATAGGTGTGAGTCACCATGCCCAGCATTGTATGTGGTTACTCAGATTGAACTCAGGACCTTGCGCTTGTGAGGCAGGCACCGGAACCACTGAGCTAAATCTTTTTTTTTTGAGATAGGGTCTCGCTTTGTAGTTCAGGCTAGCCCTGAGCTCACTATTCAGCCCAGGCAAGCCTCAAACTCAGCAATCCTCCTCTCTCTGCCTCCCAAGTGCTGGGATTACAGGCATGAGCTACCATGTCTGGCATCCCAGCAATTTTCTAATTTTAATAAATTAAAAAACATTCATCATGCTTTTCAGTCACCTTGTAAGTTCAGGGTCCAGCATCAGGTCACCGTACCACTCCCTGAAGTGGCATAGGCAGCTGAGTGACCAAAGGGACCCATGTACAACTAGACAGCATGCTGAAATCTTTCAGCTCTGGTGACAATAAATGCTAGCATTTTGACATATGTTTTCTCCTTCTCTCTTCTTTCCTCCTCTTCTGTCCTGGGTTTCAGACAAGGGCTTCATCCATACCAGGGACACACTTTACCCCTGAACTATCCTGTTCTTAAATCTTGCTTCACTCTGATGGTACTCAGGGATACTGGACAATCTCAGTAGACCTGCAGAAGGGGTCATGGGCGAGGTAGTCTAGAGCAGGGCAGCCATGTGACCCTTGACTCAGGCAGCTGTGGACATCAGTCCTGACATTGCCTGGGTCTTGAGAAGACATAAGCGGACATGTCACTTACTCTTCCTCAGCCTGTTTTGCTATGGCACTGATCAGCCAATAAGCTACAAGGTTGCTGAGACTAAAGAAGATGCCATATCTGACCTAAGGCTGCTCTGTGAGATAGAGGGTTCCCTCTGTTACCAGATCCTTCCACTGACATGTGTCATCCACACCTTCCCCACACCAAACAGCCATCTATGGTGCACTTGGGAAAGATGGAAACTATTGGACTCTGAGGAGAGTCTATCCCACTCCCATTCCACAAATCCAGAGACAAAGACTTAAACTACAGGTGGCAGAAAGAATAAAATAAGCCATCATAGGACACCCCGTCTTTATCAAAGGTTTAAGGGCAAAAATGGAATGGTGGATGGCTGTACACAAACGATCTCATACTTGGAAGAAAGGGATTTGGTGCTTTCTCAAGCCCTAGTAGTTAAATTTGTTTTATTTCCTGCCATGTTCTGCAATGATCAGACATGGAAAGCCAAGCACTAATTACGCAGCTGTTCTGCAATATCCCAGCTACCTATAGCAGCACAGAGTCCCTACAGGAAGAAGAGGCCAGGACAGTACACATGTGAGGAGCGTCCTGGACCTCAAATAACCAGTCTGGGGGAGGAGTCCCCAGGTATTGGGCTCCCCACGTAGCTAATTTTTTTTTTTTTTTGAAACTCGCTTTGTAGTTCAGGCTGGCCCTGAGCTCACTATGTAGCCCAGACAAGCCTGGAACTCAGCAATCCTCCTGCCCTACCATGCCCACCATTTTATGTGGTTACCGGGATCAAACTCAGGACCTTGCGCTTGTGAGGCAGGCCTGGAACCACTGAGCTAAATCTCCGGCCCCATGTAGCTATTCTTGCACCTGTCTCCAGGTTGGATACAACACCTTAGAGGAGGGCCAGAGAACCGGGACTGTCATCTCTCCACCCAGGGGCAGGTGGAAGCCTACACAGGCTTCTAATTTCCTCACCTCAAGACTGGGGTACTGCTGAGGAAAGGTGCATGGTCTAGACCTAGAGGCTGGATCCAGGCTGGTATACTGGGATGTGCCACTCTGCTCCCTCCCTCTTGTCTCACCTGTTCCATATCAAGGCTCCAGGAGCAGAGCCTTCTCCTCATCTTGTACAGGAGCCCTGGTTGCAGGGAAGCCCCTAGAGCTGCCTCATTGTAGGGTCCCCCCACATGTACACAAAAGGCCTAGAAGCCTCATGGTCTCCATGGGTTGACTCAGGGACACGCCATCCTCTCAGGGTCCCTCTGATGGTGTCAGGATGCACCCGCCTTGCATTGGACCCAGGTTCTTTTCAGAAATACAAGCCAGTGAGGACTGTAGGAAGGTAATGCAAATGTCTGGCATAAGGGAGCCATCTGAGGGTGACTACTTTATGACAGATCTGCTGGGTGGCTGTGGTTTTACAAGTGCACACGCAAGAGTACACACAGCCCTTCCAGGGTCTCTTGAACTTGGAGGTCTGAAGGGCTGTGTTCCATCTCCTCCTCCTCAAACTGCCATGCACAGAAGGCCTCTTTATTGTGATGGGAGCTATAGGCAGCTGCAGGTTGTCTTTTAAAGGCCTCAGGCATGTCCTGGTCATCTCCCAGAGGGCCACTGTGCCTGCATGGAGCCATGCCCTTCCCAATGCCAGCTGGTGTGGGGATTCACAAGACAAAGTGGGTGGACAGGGCCCTCAAGACCTAGAGGCAGCTAACTTTCTGCCAGATGGGACAGACAGAGGGTAAGGAAGGCTTTGGGACCTTTGCCAATTCTAAAGCTTCTGCGTCCCCGGCAGCCACCCAGATGTTAGACTTAAGATGAGTGGAAATAGATTGATATTTGGGAATGAGGGACACTGACTTTGTCAAGATACCACTGTCCCTTTAGTTTATTAGCTTTCCATAAAAACACAGAACACACACAATCTACAGTATATGAAGTATAATTTACAAAAATATAAAATCTTGGTTATTTTTTAGTATTTTGACATAATCCTGTATATGTTACTTCCATATGCATTTCAACGACCCACCTAAACAGCCTGATTATCCCTGTGGGAAATGGTGTCAACTTCCACCTTTTTGTTTTAAAACAAAATGTATATTAAAAGAAAGAAACCCATAACAGTTAAATATGCATATTGTGTATGAAAAGTGTTTGCATTAGAGTGGAAAAGAAAACACCCAAATATGTCATGATTAGGCCCTTTTTCCAGTCTGTAGTCTGAGGAGTTTCAGACCAAGCATTTAGAGAGCTGTTCCTTCTGTGTGGGGTATGAGCACCCCAGCTGTGGAATCCGCCCTGGTTTTGAGATGATGAATGCACACCCAGGCCCCCAGTAGGCCCCTGTTTCCAGGCCTTGAGGACAGTGGGTGAATGGGTGACCTTCAGGCCTGGGCTACTTCCAGACTCCTTCCGGGTGGGGACTCAGGAACCATTCAGGGAGCTCAGTCTCCAGCGGTGTGGACCCAGGATCTTCCCAGGCCCAGCAGGGTTGTCTGCAAGTTCTGTCCTGCACCTGCAGCTACTCTGCCAGCCTAGGCCCAGCTCCTGAAGGCTCCTTTGGGCAAAGGGGCACAAGACCGCCTTCCCTGCAGCGGCTTTACCGGCAGGCACATGTCTCCACAGACATGTTGGGGTACACCTTCAGAACCACGTTCCTGTTCTCATCCAGGAAGAGGACCCCGAGTGAGTTCATCTTGTCTGGAACACAGCAGGGCTCTGGGATGCCCGGGATGATGCCCACAGCCCTGACGATGCTCTGGATGGTGGCGTGGTTAGATGGACGGACTATCTGCAGAGTGAGAAAAGACCTGGGTTACCTCAGTGGTCTGTGCTCCCTGGCCCACCCACCCATCCTCACGACTCAGACCATAGTGCTATATTGCTATTTTGGACCGAGGCCCTGGAAATGGTGACCCACCCCAGAAGAAAAGCTGAGTTCTGGGGCAGGCCCTGGTTTTGACATCAGAGTCCGCAAGGAAGCGCAGGCCTGCCTGCCCATCCTGCCTCCCTTCAAGGCACTGGCCACTGAGGGGCGCCCGTGTGTCACACATCTCTGAGGAGCACCTAGCGCCTCACCCTGAAATCAGTCTCTGGAACTGAAGGGGCAGGTATGGCCGGCGCTGGGAGCTGCACACACACTCTTCCCAGCTGTGCCTGAATTGGGATGGCAGCTGCAGTATTACTGGCATCGTCTCATTTTGTCATGGTATCAATTGTGGGCATCAATATGACCTTCATGTCACCAGTGAAGACACAAAGCTTAAAATGACCAAGGAAACTGAGCTCAGGTTGGGAGAGACCTGGGGCTTGGCAAACATGCTTGTATTGGCAAGATGAACACAGCTGTCACTTGAACCAAAGCATTGCTGCTGCAGGTGATGAAGACGGGGGTGGGACAGGACGGGGAAACCTGCATGTGCTGCTCTGCCTGGTGTCCTGGCTGGTGTTTGGGAAAGTGTGTGTGTGTGTGGGGGTGGGTAGTGAGTCAGGCTGATAAGGTAAGCATGGCCAGCTGTGTGCTTGGGGGAGGCTGGCCTTGCATCTGCCCTGCACCTGCACAGTCTTTCCAGCAGCCCCTATCTCTCCTGAGCTCCTCCCTTCCTCTCTCTGCACATGGGCTTAGAGAAGCCCCTCAATTCGCAAACAGATTAAGACAGCCTACATCTGGGCCTGTGCTTTCCCACTGGGCTGATTTAGTGAGGATAAAACTGGATTTATGTACTGACTCCTTTTCTTAGAGGGGCAAGTGGGAGGGAACTATGTGTGTCAAGTGTTCACTGCACCCCCCAGGCTGTCCAGAGGTGGTGGACAGAGCAGCATTCCTACCCAGGGAAAGGCAAGATTCAGAGCCCAGGGCCAGAGCAAGAAAATGGCCCCATGTTGCTGTGTCTTGCTGGCTGCCCTGGGGATGCCCTGAGCTAAAAAACAGAGGGTGCCAAGCCAGGGATACACTGAGACTAGCACCAGCGAGGGGTCCCGGACTAGCACCACACCAGGGGTCCCGGCTGGGACCAGATAGAGCCTTGGCTAGACAGAGCTTCTGGGACCTGCCTTGACCATGAGATGGCACTGCCAGTCTCTGTAGATGGCTGTGGCTGGGAATGCCCTTTGCTTTTCAGAAGACAGTCCTGATGTTAAAACTCCAATTCAACCAAACCAAACTTTTTAAAGCACAGATAGACCCAATGTCTGGGGGCCGGATCCATCCCCATCTACCTATTTCCTGCCTCTGTGGATGGGAGGTTATCTCCATTCTGCAGATGGTGACACAAAGTTACATAGGCAGAGGGATTTCCTGCTAGACAGGGGTGGAGTTGAGATGGAGAATAAGAGGACAGGCAGAAAAGGGGACATGCTCCCGCCAGCCTACCTTGGGCATGGGGAACTCACAGGCTCCTGCACAGTAGTAGGCATCGAAGGACTTGGGCGAGATGACCCATTCATTCCACCCGATATCTGCGAAGTCCACCTTGAGGTACCGGCGTGCACAGACCCGTGGTTCATCCCACTGTCTCCTCCGTGCTTTCTGCATCGTCTTCTCATCAAAGTCCAGCACCTGTGAGGCGCTAGCAGGGAAGGAGTCCTGGCCCTTTCTCCTTCGCTCCTTGCGCGCTGGCCGGGGCTTCAGCGAGCGGAGCTGGCCTGGCCACAGCTCCTGCTTATGGAAGTGCGGGGTCAAGTGTGTGCGAGCCGGCCGCTCATCCAGCCCTGGCAGCTCATTGTCCTGCAATGGCCCGGGAGCCTGTGCAGCCCGGCGGACACGGGGGTCTGCGGAGCTGTTGTGCAAGACACGGGGCCCTGGGTCCCCCCCAGGAAAAGGGTCGTATCTCTGCAGTGTCACCGCCACACTATTGGGCTCCGAGATGGCCAGGTCGTTGGCATATACAAGGATGTAGGGAGCATGGGGAGTGAGCTTGGGTATTCCAAGGTCTCTTTCCCCAGAGTCCAGCTGGGCCGACAGGAGCAGCTCGCCATCACGACGTGTCGCCCTGATGATGGTAGAGATGTCTTTGGCCTGCCACAGGCCACGTGGCGGTGGCACCAGGGCCATGGCTCCACGCAGTAGCCCCTGGGTGGCTGTGTTCTTTGCCAGGCTACGAAAGAGCACGTGCAGACGTGTGGGGCCCGGGGGTGACAGACGGCATAGGGCACTCTTGGCCCGAGGTTTGCAGGGCACGTCTCGTGCCCGGGGCCACCGAGGTGGCTCTGAGTAGAAGTGAAAGGTGGCGGTGAGGATCATCTCTGAGTCCTGCATGGAGCTCAGGTTGAAGAAATACACGGCCTTCTGGTCAACCACTTCTGCAAGAGAAAGACAGACCATAGCCTGTCGGGTTCTGTCCAAGAACTGAACCTTGCTCAGGGTGTCTCCCACCTAAGCTGGGATGGTGGAGGTACATCAGGACTTAGCGAGTCTTGTCTAGTTGGAGGCATTTGCCTGCCTCCTGTTCTGCAAACTGTACATCAAACGTCATCCTTTGGTGTCCTCAGCGAACATTGCCCATTGAAGTCAGCGGGGGAGGGGACAAGAAGGGAAAGAAGAGGGGGAGGAGAAGTGACAGAGTAGGTGTTCAGGCCTCCTGGGCCTCCTGTTTCCTGGCCTGGACTCTACAGCCTGAGGAAGACCAAGTGTCGCTGACACCTTCATTAGGCGCTCGAGATGGCTTGGGCTGGGTCCAAGCCTTGTCTTAAGAAGGCCATGAAGCCAAGTTATTTACACAGACCTCTATTCTATGCAACTGGTTTTTAAATGCAACCATTCAATGCAATTGATAGTAAATGGAATCCTTCTTCCAAATGAGGTGAAATAATGAGTCTTTCCTATTTTTCTCTGCGTTCTGAGAACCTTTACCTCAGATTGAGGACACAGCCATTTGAACATCTGCTGTGGGACTTTTCAGATTGTTTTACAAAGAAAGAACAGCATCAGCATTGCACAAGGTCAGTCTGTAACCCAAACCCAGCTGCTGCCTGGAGGTGCCAGCCTTGGTAAAGACCAGGGCCACTCGCCCATCACATCTGTTCTGTGAGGAAGTTGGAGCATGCTCCTTCCTCTGCTTCCTTGGGGTAGCTCACCACCCTTCCTTCTTGCCTCGCCCCACCATGTGTCCCCCATGTCACCCCATGGTCCCAGAATGCTGGACAAGTCCTCTCTAGGCAAGGAGGGGTCTTTCCTGGATTGCCCCTATGCTGGAAACTAGGGCAGTGGAATTGGCATCCTGTCCAGGTAGCAGTGGCCCAGGAGATGGCAGACACTGGGCTCCCGAGGGGCAGGAGTCAGAGCTAAACTTCTCTGACACCTGTGTCTAGAGGTCAGTTGGGATTTTGTTAAATCACAATCTTCAGTTAAATATTCATTATTTCTACCAGGCAGGAAGCCTAGTTCTAGTGGGAGATTTCACATGGATCATGGGAGGGGGGAAGAAAGGGAGAAATATCTATGGAGAGCCCATATGGCTAGTGGTGGCACCTTAGCTAATTCTCCCAACAAGGGGAGATGCCACAGCCCCTCCACATGTCCCATGCATACGAGCCACACAGGGCCTGGCTGTGCATTTGAATTTGGCTCCCGAAACACTGTGGCTGTGAATATCACAGTCCTGAGCCCACATTCTCACCAGCACCTCTGGGTATGCTACACATATGGAAGTCTGGGAAGCAGCGCCGGTGGCCCGGGCTGCATATCTGTAGCACCCCAACCTGGAAATTCCCAGTAGGTGTTATTATTGTCACCTGCAGCTAGAGGCCCCTGCACTGCCTCACTGTCCTCATGTGAGCCCCTGAGGCTGGAAGAAATGACAGACGGCATACCCCCAGAAGAAGCACCCAAACACACTTCCCTCACTATGGCTGAAAGGACAGAGGGAAGCAGGGCTAGTGAGTGGCGTCCACCTCTGCACAGCACCTGGTCTTGGCCCAACATGGCAGATGTCTCGCTCTCATCCAGCCCATATCTTAACACAGTCTTAATAATGACTGTTCTGCTCATGTCACAGATCCAGAGTGTGGAGGCATCTCAGAGGTCACATGAGAGAGTGCACACCCATGTTCCTGGGGCTCCCAGGCTTCTGGTCAGAGATGGTGCATCCTTTACTGGGCAGCCTGCCCCATGAGCATCCTCCCCACTGGGACCTGTGGAGGTCCCATCCTGGTCACCAGCCCCCGTGTATGAGGGAACACAGGCAACCCCTCCCCACAGGCACCTGCCCGTGTCACAGGGGGTGTGGCTCAAGGCAGGGGTCCCACCTGAAGTTTGCAGCTGAGGTGTGCCCAGGCCTCAGGGAGAAGCCCAGAGAGAAGTCCCCACCTCAGCTGAACTGTACTCACAGTGACTGTGTGAGAAACCTCCCTCCTTTCTCTCCAGGTAAATCCCCCTTCACAAAAGGCCTGTAAGACTCTTATTCAACTAAGGGCCAGTGCCCCACATTCCTGGCCAAGGTGGTCAAAGGTGCCCTAGGAGAGCTTTGCTTAGTGGGGAACTGACTGGTGACAGCCATTGGCAGCATCTGGTCACATCAGCCTCACAGTGCACTGCTCACATGAGGCCCTGCATGCTGGGAGCAGTTCCGGGGCTGCCAGCTTGGAGTCCTCCACACTACCAAGCAACACCCCCTTACTGAAGTCCTACAGGTGATCTGACAGCCCACCTGCCCCTCCGCCTCGGCACTTGTCCTTCCTGTCATTCCTAGGGCTTTTGCTGGGGCTGCTCCTTCCCCTGTCTGGCTCCCTCTCCAGGTGTCCTGGGTCCTTCTTCTGGTCTCCAGCTGCTTAGCATCCCCTGCAAACTGCTCTTGGCCCTGGGACTGGAGAGCCACTTGTCACCTCACCTGTCCCAAGCACTTCCTGACAGCCTGTGTATTTATTTGTTATTGTCTGTCTTGTTCTTTGTGAATGCCGAGAAGGCAGAGCTTTGTCCATTTTGTTCTCTGCTGCATCTCCAGGTCCTGGCACATGGTGTGGGTGGCATTTGATGTTCAGAGATATGTGATAAAATAGAGGACACTGAGGGCACATTAAAAGGCCTCTGTATTGAGAGAAGGCAGAAAGAGACAGGGGACCAGTGGAGTCCACAAGGCCCTGGCCACTGCCTTTAAGCACAGCCAACACAACCTTAAGAAACAGACAGCCTGGCTCTTTGGAAAGAGCTGACTACAATGACACAACTGAAGATCCAGGGCGCCCTTCAGTCAGTGACCTCCCCGGGGCCTCATGCTTCTCATCTTTAAATAGGAATACAGGTTGAATATCCCATATCTGAAATGCTTAGGGCCAGAAATACTTCAGCTTTCAGATTTACAAACAACTTTGGAATATTTGCATATACATGGTGAGCCATCTTGGGGATGGTACCCCAGTTCAAACACGACACTCTTCTCTTTCTTGTACTTTATACATTTGGCCTGAAGGTAATTTCGTACAGTATTTTTAGTGCATGTGCATTTTGACTGAGACTTGTCACATAAAGTTGGTTGTGCAGTTTTCCATGTGTAACACTACGGCAGATCGCAAAACGTTTTCAATTTGTGGCTTTTTTGGATTTAGGATTTTAGATTTGGGATGCCAGTTATGGGTTTCTGTGCTCCACGCCTCTACTCCTGGTCCTGACTGAGTCCTGCATGCTCACTAGGGAGACCCACTCTGTGGCACAGGGCTGGGCCTTCAGAGGGCATAGCACACCCTAGGAAGGGGCAGAGGCCCTGGCTTCCCCAGTGCCCTCTGTCCTCCCACGTCCTCAGAGCAAGAATTCCAGCACAAGGACGGCCTGTGTTGGCAAGACATGCTTCAGCTCACAGCTGCCTCCTCTGTTGGTGGCCTTGTCTCTGGATGGGCTCACCCTTCCTTGCACATGCATCCCTGGAGGAGGAAACAGCCCTTCTGAGGACTGGCCCAGGGCAGGTATGAGCGGGAGAGGAAGAGAGAGACTGACCCTGCTCTCTGCCGGGCAGCAAGTTTCCACCTCTTTCCTGCTGCCCAGAAGGGGAAAGTAGCCAGTGCTACCACACAGCCAGTAGCTGGGGAAGCTGGGATTTATGCGCAGGTTTGCCTCCCGGTTCCAAAAGAGAAGGTTCTGTCAGACAGTTCCAGACTGCAGCAGAATTCTCATTTCTCACCCTTATCTTTTCCACCCTACTGCTCCTGGGTCCTGCGCTGATGAAGGTGGTAGGGGGAGTGACGCAGGGAGAATAGCAATAGCCTGGTACACAAAGTACCAGTTATTGTGTAGACCTCTCCTGCCTCTCCCTGTCTGTAAAATAAGACCGCTAAGGACAGGATGTGAGTTGCTGTCTCCAGGCCCTTTTGGAGGTTAAATCCTGGATTTCTGTTACTGGTACCATCCTCATTCCGTGAAAACATAAAGATACTTATTCTGGCCAGTGCTGGCTCAGATCTTGCTTCTCATTTCATCTTTCTTTCAGCGTCCCAGGCCATGGCCTGCCCCTTATAGGGGATACAATCATTGCCAGCCTTTTAGTGATTTACCAAGGTTGTGAGTCCTAAGCAGCTTAATTTAATAATAATGCTCCAGAAATAGACCTTAGGTGGGGAACAGTAGGGACAGTGAGAGTGGAGTTTGATAGGTTGACCTGGTGAGTCTGCTCGAGGAGGAGAAGATAGGAATGTGTTCAGGAACAGGTGCTCCGCATCCACTGTTGTAGGAAGGTAGGCTCCCCATGTCTGTACTAAAGGCCATAGGTGTTAACGAGAGCCCCACAGCCCATATGCAGCAGGTGACAGTTCTGAGCCCAGGGAGGATAGGCTCATGTCCTGCCTAGAGAAGGCAGCCTGCACATTGAACAGTTTTCTCCCAATAAATGCCTCCTCCTCACAGGGCCACTAGAGACCCCCACCCATGTTTTCTGGAAGCACTGGGGGAGCTGTGAACAACCACCATGACAACCAAGGTCTTCCTACCACCCCTGCTTCTCAGGCAGTACCTTTTCTGTTTTCATGGGGGCTCACAAGGCAGCCCTGTCCAGCATAGCCCAAGCCCCAGGACAGGATGCTGGGCTGGAGCCCAGAGGCCCGTGGAGCAAGCAAACGCACACTGAAAGCCTCTGCCCAGCTGCATCCACTGTGGGAGAGGGCTGGGAGGTGGTGGCCAGGCCGAGAGAGGGATAAGGTGCCTCTGCAGCCTCGGCTTCTTGACCCTTCCTCAGCCTCTGCAACCTACACGCTTCGTGCGGTGCCCTGGGGCTCTTAGTGCCATGCACCCAAGGCCCTTGCTGCACGCCACTTCCTGCTACCGAAACTGTTCACTGTGGGCAGCTGGAAGGCCCCCTCCCACCTGGCACTTCTACCTTCTCCTGCTGCTGTGTGTCCACCTGACCATCTCTCTTCCAGCTGCAGAGATGCCAGTGCTGCTGGCTTTCTGGTGCTCATATTCCCCAGCTCACTGGCGCCTAAAGCTTGTGTTTGGTGGGGAGCGTCCTTTGTCCAGCAGCGATGGGAGATCACCAAGGACAGGAAACTTGTGCCACACTGTCCCACACTGGGATCCTCACGAGAGGCTCCCGACTGTCACGGTGAGTTGACAGGAAGAAATAAAGGAGTGCAAGGAAGGGGAAAGGTGGGGTGCGGGGTTGGGGAGGCTGGCAAGGAGGAAGGGGAGAAGAGAAGGGCCCAGTCATTCCACTCACCCAGCTGGGCACGGAAGCTGCGCACCGTGTTGCCACCTCCAGGCTGTGCGCCCCGCCTGCTATACTTCTCGTAGAGCCGGAGCATGTGGACAGCGACCATGTCCCGCGCGCCTGGGCCCAGCGCAGCGGCGGCCGCGTCCCCGGGGGACAACTTCTGCAGACTGTCGGTGGCCGCAGGCGGCAAGGGCCAAGACGGGGCCGAGCGGCTGCAACTCGCATCCCGGAACAGCAAGAGAAGAGGCAGCAGCGGTAGCAGTCCGAGCCCCTGCCCGGTCCGCGTGGGG
>PVIC010000681.1:0-29124 GCA_004025085.1 Thryonomys swinderianus | reverse complement strand
AAAGAAAATCCTCACTCTTGAGGCAATGGAAGCAAGAAATGAGGCCCCAAGTGAAATGCAGTGAACTGATTAGCTGACCCCATATTTGGCGATGGTGATTCCATTGAAGAAATACATTAAAGGTTCTTGTTACTCTTTGGATATGACTGCATTAACAAGGACATGGTTTCAATTTGCTTTAAAAACAAGTTTCCAGCGCATCAGAGGAAGAAGACAGAAAGCCTGAGGCGGTCCCCAGAAGGTCCCTGTGTGGTGCAGCGAGTCCTTGGTCCCTGACTCTAGCTCATTCTGAGGGGAAGATCCTGGCTTTTTTTCACCTCTATCAGGGTTAGTTCTGGGTAGAAATGAGGTGCTTTGGACTTGATAGGGAAATAGTGTATCTTCATTTTCACCAGCTATAACTGAAATTTGGCACCTCTTACTATTATAAACCCAAGCAACCAGCCACAGTGGTTATACCTGTGACTTTGTCATCAGTAGACACTGTCTGCCCATGTTTCCACAGCACAAGAAAGTTGTTGCAGATTTCTCAAAGTGTCACTTTGAGAACCACGACTTTGAAATTATAGTAGTTTTAAAGCAGGCTGCTAGTTTGGGAATAACTGTAAGAGAACATATTTTACTAGGTTGAAATGTTGCAGTTGTTTTAAAATGTTTTTGACAACTAGGCTGGCCTTGAACTCCAGATCCTCCTGCCTCTGCCCTCTGGGTTCTGGGATTACCAGTGTGTAACACCACACTGGGCTATAAGAACCCTTTGGAAGGAAGGGACAGACCCCCTTCAATTCTAGGTTCTTCTGGAGAGCTCTGGGATATCATCTATGCTACAATTCAAAGCACTATTTGCAAACTTGTGAACGCACTGTTCCCTTAGTTGGTAACTTTGGGCTCTGGAGCCAAAATAGTTACTTTTCTTGGAAGGCTCACAATGCAATAATTGAAAAATTGATGGAAAAATCTTCTGTCGGGGTGTAAAACACAACCCATTTGTAATTTTTTTGAAGGAGACCATCTGATTGAGACTCTCTGAACCTCAGGCCTGTAGCTTTTGGAAAAAATGTAGAGGGGCATTTTACATTACTGTATGTGAAAAATAGCTCACATTGTCTCCTACTTCCCATTAGTGTAGTTCCCATTTTTTGTTTGTAAATGTATGAGATGGTTCATCTGGGGATGAGATGATCAGTTGGGTCGCAGCCCCAGACTTATGTCTCCACTTAGAAATTATCCTGACCATCTTTTACTGCCCCCTCCCCCCCTTGCTCAGTGTGTCCTTCACTTCCCCTATGCTCCCCCCCTCCCCCAGAATGCCTCTGACCCACCCCGGCTGGGGGTAACCTCTGCTCAGGGGTAGTTTTGTCTCTGCTGGGGCCAAACACAATCGAGGTCTGTGAAAAGGAGGGTGAGTCTGCGGGGGGCCGGCACAAGCTGGGCTATTCGGATTGGGGTCCATTAAAGCCTTCTGGCCTCCTTAACTCATTCCCACTGCATTCAAGCTTGCCGGAGGGTCAGGCTTTAGCTCGCACTAAAACCTGTAGGGTACAGATTCTCTGACATTGTTGGGAAAGAATTAAGGCATCAGCCAGGGACGGCTAATATTTCTTGCCTCATTTTATTGCTGAACAGCGGGACTGTAAAGTTTTGAACACTGAAGCACTGTGGCCCCTTTCATGTGGCCGAGATGATGGGATAAAAATGTGTTTGGTGAAGCAATTCGGATTACCACTGGGTCACATCCTCACTGGCTCGAGGCATGGCCCTCGAGACGGCTTCACTGAGACAAGAAACAATCACTGCGTGATCACAGCTCAGGCCGAATAGTATTTGGAGCCTGGAAATGAGGCTAATCGTGGACTTTGCCAACGAGCATGTTTTGCTTTTAATAGCTCAGGCCGGCTGCAGCTCAGCCTAAGGGATGGGTGGTGGACTGTCGACACAAGTCCTGGATCTGCAATTCTGACAGCTCCAGGGAACATCCTGCCATCCTTCTGGATGCCCTCACCAGGTCTTGAACTTGCAGATCGGGAAGGGAGAGTCCAGTCCAAAAGGGAGAAGTTGTGTGGGGACCTCTCTGCCATGCACTCTAGGGCCAGGGGGTGTCCTGAATCCCAGAAAATGATGAAAAAACAGCAAGGAGGCTTAGTGGTTAGAACATTTGTTGCGTATTTGGTTTTGGCAAGAACTCTCCCCACTCTGGTATAAGAAACTGAAGATGTCAATGAGTTCTGTAATGTATGATAGTTATTGTGAAACAGAAAATATTCAAAGAGAAATGTAGTGGAGGTGGGAGTCATGAGGAGTAAAGAAAAAAATGTGATGGTACCAGGCGTGGTGGCTCACGCCTGTAATCCCAGCACTCAGGAGGCAGAGACAGGAGGATTGCTGAGTTCAAGGCTTGCCTGAGCTACATAGTGAGCTCAGAGCCAGCCTGAACTACAAAGCGAGACCCTGTCTCAAAAGAAAAAAAAATGAGATGGTAACAAAAAAGGGAAACAGAAAATATATTTTGGGAGTGGGAGGTTGTGGGATGGGTAGGGGAATGGGAAAAAATGAGAATTAAATTGTGTCATATAACTGGTACAAATTCCCAATATAGACTGTGGTCATAATATGATGTATATATACGATGTATCAATAAAGATAAAAATTTAAATAAAAAAGAGCTCCCCTCAAATAAAAAAGTTCCAAAACAATTATTTTATGATTTTTCTCCAGTTAATTTACGTCTGATTCAGTTTGCAACGCTAATCAGCCTGTAGCCCTGTGCAGCCCTGGCTCAAGGAGTCCTATGTGCCAGGTCTGTGACCTCTGTCAATGCAGTCTTGGACGTGAGAGGGTCCAGATGACTCTGTGGAGTCAAGGAGGGTAAGGCTCACATCCCTGTCCTCTCTTCTGCCTAGCTGTGTGACCTTAAGCAACTGTCTTGCCTTCTCTTGGCTTCAGTTTCGGTTTTTTTCAGCTCTAAAAGGGCTGAGAACAGGACCTTGGGTGGATCACTGGCAGAGTTTTAACTGGAAACAGTATGAAATTGCGTCGATTGTCGTTAATGCTCTTTTTATGGTGTGTTTGAAAGAGGCTGTAGCACATTTACAGTGGAGCTGGATTGGGAGAGTTGGTGAGTGCTTCCCGGCTAGCTGCTCCTTGCTCTGCAGAGGAAACACATTTCTTCGTGCGCACAGTGCCAAGAGCTGAAAAGGAAAGGAGAGGGAGTGGGGCCGTCTCCTGATTAGGCAGTCTCCAGACTCTGCCAAGGAGCTGTTACTATCAGTGTCTGCGGGAGGATGATTCACAGCTCTTCATCTCAACTTTCAAAGCTCTTGGCCCTCAAGGACAAAAGAAACGCAAGGGAGTCCCTGTTCCCATTTGGGGCGTGAGCTGTGGGGCGCTAGAGACAAGAATCCAGGGCCTCCCCAGGCTGCCGGGCTGGAGTGTAATAAATCTGTGAAATAGCAAGCACAAAGGACTTTATAATCAATGACAGATTTTATTTTTGCTCTGGCAAAATGCAAGCGTGGAGTTCACATTTTATAGGGAAATAACTACCCAGTTCGGGACTCCTCCTTAGCCCATATTCTCTTTCTTGAAAGTCGGGAAAACTCAGAGAATCAAAGGCAGCTCCTCGGAGAGCTGTGGCGGCGAAAGCCTGACTTCCCCTGGGCGGGAACCCAACTCTCCCGTTACTTCCTAGGGTGGCGCGGGCCATTCATTTCTGTTTTGCTAAAATACCCGTGACATGTGAATGAGCCAGGATTACAGAACATTGTCTCGGTCAGTAATCTGAGCCGGCATGAGCTCTGGTTTGATGAAATATGGTGCTCTCTGAGCAAACATGGGAATTGGTATTACTTCTCGTTAAAGCTGAACAGTGGGACTATTTAGAGCTGATGCATGAATGCGGCACTGTGGGGAGTGACAATCTGAAGGGCTGGCTGGGGGAGGGGCACGTTGCGAGCGTGTGTTTGCCTTGGCCAGAGCCAGCTGGTTGGTTAAGAGGAGTCTGCAGGAGAGGCAGCTGAAGGGACACTTTGGAAATCGGGAGTCCTTTGGAGGCTGCAGTCGTCGCCCCTAATAATCTTCAGAACCTCTGGCTGATCTTCTTGGTGGGGTAGACAAAACCCGAGATTTTGGTTTGACCAGTGAGGCCCCCACCATGTGTCCCATCTGTCCTGGAAGAGTCTCTTCCTGCCAAGCTCTCATAGCCCAGAGTATATAATGCCTGTGTGATGCTCCCAGAGTCCTCTGTCGTCCACCCCCAAGGGGACTACAGTGACGCTGGCTTGCAGGGCCCAGACACTGACACCAACTGCCAGGACCAGTATCTGCTCAGGGCTCAGGCCTGGGTGTGTCCCCAGGAGTTGCTGTGCACAAGCCAGCATGAGCTGCCTCACCTAGGGTCTCCCGTCCCGGGGGACAGACGAATTCAATGAGCAAGGAGGGCCAAGAGCAGAGACCTGGACAGCTCGGGAGGGTCACAGGGCTCTGGGACTCCTCACAGGCTCCCTGTGGCTTCTCCCTCTGTCTAGTCCTGTTCCCTTCCTGCCTTTGCAGACGTGGTGCTACAACTACCTTCTTGCAGAATACCCTCTGTATTCACATCCCCACCTCAGCCTGGTTCTAAGTACACTGGACCTAAGGAAAGATCTGAGGACCTGGCTTGGATGTGGCTAGAGAGCTGTGCCATCTGCTGCCTGGTGGTGGTGAGGACTCTGACTGGTGCAGCTAGCATCTGGATGAGCCCTGGTATGCTGCTGGGCTGAGCTGGAGTGTCATGTCTCAGCTGTGGCAGGACCAGGGGAGGGGAGAGCTCAGAAGTTAAAGCCTGGCTCTGCTAAGCCCATGAGTGCACTGGAGATAGACCATTGAGTGTTGAGAGTTCATCATGAACTTAAGGCACTGTGTGGACATCAGAGGACCTTCTCAGCAGCACATAAAAGAATCCTCATTACTTGTTCACCTGAGAATCAGGCCCAGGACTTAAATAGGCACTGAGCTCTAGAGACAGTTGAATTTTTAACTCCAACAAGTCTGTTGTCCCAAAGTAAAGGACATGGTTGGGCAAAAGGATTTCTGAGAGTTGAGAGCACCATGGTTGATGTACTCAAGACTCCCAAGAATACACTGGGCTTGAGAAATCCCAGGACCTTTGCTCGAAGACAATGCAGTCATCACATATCCCTTTTGTGATCTCCCTATACTTGTTCACTGGCTGTCAGATGAAAGCTGGAACCATGTCACCACCTAACTTGGCTAGGGAACTGCTGGGCCCAGTAAGGGAAGAAGACCCCATGGACTGGCCACATGTTCTAGCAAGGCATTGGCGAGCACCAGATCCTGCTGCTATTCTGTCAAGGGGGCTGGGACACAGAACTGAGCCAAAGGAGTTATCATGCTGCAGCATTCCCCCTGTGGGGGACTCTCTTGCTGGCAAGGTCACCAGGGAATGGTGCTGATATGCTTTTGGGTTGGCTCTTGGACACTTTGAAGAAGCAATGGCCTGCACTAAATGAAGCATCAATGCCAAGATTGCCATATTAAATGATACATGAATGGAGTAAGTATTCCAGGAAGCTAGATTAGAAATGGCTCCTAAGGCCAGCAAACCATGTACCTGACCACTGTGGAGGAGCTCATGAGACTCTACCTAGCAAAGGGATAAAGACTCCTCTGCAGAGAGGGCCCCCAGGCTCCCGAAAGCTCAGCAGTGGCTGTGGCCTATGGAGAGGTCTTGGGTGGGAAGTGTTGTTAGTGAACTGGATCCCCTAGTAGAAATGGGGAGGAAGGATCCCAAAGCAATTGAGTGCTTAACAAGGGAATCCACAAAGAAACCTCTGAAATGTTTTTCCCAGCCCTGTTCTAGCCAGGTTAATAAATGAAAATCAGTGTTGTGTCTTCGGCAGAATGGTGGAGCTTACTACCATCCTTCCTAATATGGAGGGTGCAGTTTTAATGGTCCCCAATATCCTCACCAAATTCACTAGTCTGGACTATCAGAAACCAGACAGATACTCCAGGATGATTATAGATGACTAAAAGCTGAACCAGGAATGGTGTCATAACCCTAATTATAGCAACTGGGCCAGATGTGACATCTTGGCTGGAATGAACTGACATGGCCTCAGATAAGTATCAGGACCTGGTCCACATTATTCGTTTCCATCCCATTCTAGAAGGATTGAAAACAGTTTTCATTCCCATGGAGCAGGTACCAATAAACATTTACTGGTAAATGTCATTATTCCCAGAGGACCATATTAATCTACCACCTTTGTCATGCTAGACCAAAGGACCTGGACCATCTGGATTTTCCCCTGAACATGATGGTACGATGCTGTTCTGCTATTCTCCCTGAGTCAGCAGGAAGTGGCAAGTACTCTGGTGACCTTGGTAGGACACACACCCTCCAGAAGAAATGGGGGAGAAATCTCATGGAGATTTGGGAATCTGCCATATCACTGAGATCACTGGGTGAGCCATGTTCTGAGTGTGCTAGATCACTCCATCCATTGCAGAGGACACGTTACTGCATTTTGTACTTCCTGTTTCTAAGGAGTACATGGTAGGCCTTGGTAGGTTCTAGAGACTATAACATCAGAATACTACTCTGATCCAGGGGGTCACAGAAAGATGGCTTTGAGGGGGCTTAGATTAGGAAGTGCTCTCAACCTGTCCACACTGAAGAATAAGCTGCTTAGACCCTGTGATCTTTCAGACCCTGTGGAAGGAGAGGTTTCTGTGGGGGAGACCCCAAGTAGAATTCATGGCAAGGCCCACTAGGAATTAGCACTTATTATAATTGGCATTTATAGCAGGGAATTTTATGTCATGAGAAAAGTGGCTCCAGATCTGCTAGTGGGCACCATTAGACAGAGCCTGCCTGTAGGATGTCAGGTAAAGGGTGATCATAAGTGTCTGTCAAGAGCTGTGTTCAGTGCATCACAGACTTGGGTGGCCAAGCCATGACCCACTTGAGACAGAAGTGGTTCCAAGGCTGAGCATCACAGGGCAGGTATCCTGAAGGTGCTCAAGCAGGTGGTGCAGATTTCCATGCCATCCACTATGTACACAGTGCCATGCCTATGGCCACTCAGGATCCCTTGGGATTAACCAATGAAAAAGGAAGATGTGTGAGCTTGGCTCATAACCAAATAATTTGTGCAGTCACAAACTGAAATTGGATTTCTGCTGTACTGCACCCAGATAGCAATGAGCGACATCCTTCTTATGGCAGAGCTTTGGGGGTGCACCAGGAAGCCACTTTGTGAGGAAAGAAGAGTGACCAAGGGTGAGGATGGAGGGTAGATTTGTGAGCAGCATGGATGTCTTAGTTAGTAGATTGGGAACCTGGGAGGAAAACAGTCAGGGACAAGGTGTGTGACAGACGTGCAGGAGTGGACAGGAAGTGAGAAGGTCATTGTGTTACCTTCAGTGTCTACCAGAAAGCAGCCACTGTGGAGGCCCTCAACCCCAGGGACAGAAAGGCTCGGCTGGTTGATGCTGACTGACCACAGCATGACCACAGAGAAGCCTGGGGAGCAATGCAAGCTCTGCACCACCTACGATCCAAGACCAGTGTGACTATGCCACCTTTAGTGGCAACCTACCCGCAAGGAAGCCAGGGCTGAGGCCTATTTGGGACCATGCCTGGCTGAACATAGGGTTGTTTGGTGTAATGATGATATATCAGGGCTCTTGCAACCCTGGAAGGGGAAGTGATTCTCTCTGCTGAGGTCCATACACATTTTGGGTAGGTTATATCACCCCTCAAAGCTTCAGAGACTCAGCACCATCACCAGGCCTCCATGCCCAATTCCATGGCAAATAGGTGAGGGCAGACGCCATAGTGAAGTGACCCCAAGGCTGAAAGAATGGGCAGCCATACCAGAGATACCCCTTTGAACACTGGAGGTGCTAGTTGAGGTAAGGAAGAGTGCAGAATGGGTAAAAGAGGAGGAACACGGTGAGTACGATGATGCTCAACCTCACTTGGGCAGCTATATTCATCTCTGTAGGCTTCCTGCCGTAAGTTTCTCTAGGAAGACACTAAGTAAAATCCTGGAGCTCTGCTCCCACATAGGGTGGCAAGTGGGCCCATGTTGCAGGCCCAACTGTGGGGGGCACTATATCTTGCTGGCTGCTTCTTCAGGACAGAGGACCCCATCCATCCTTTCATCCCTAAACCCTTCTCTGCTCACAGTTTTCAGCTGAGACCCTCCCTAGAAGGTGCCCTTAGCTCCCTGGAGGTGGCATCATGCCAATAGCCATATCTGCTCTTTTCTAGGGCCACCTATGCATAGTGACTGTCTATGTGACAGTTCAAAGGCCTGGGCTCCCTTGTCTCAATGTGGGACAGTTCTGAGTGGGACCTCGGATGGCTCCCAAAGTGACCACATCACATTCAGTGTGTCTCCACCACTGCTCCTGTCCAATTTATCTCCTTCAGCCCCATAGATAGCGCTCTAGGAATCTCCTTGCCTTGCATTTGGGCAGCTGCCCAGAGAAAGTCCCCAGGCATCCAAAGTGTGTGTGTCCCAACTTAACTGCTTGCTTCTTAATTCTCTTCCAGAATTTCTATGAAAAATGCCATTTTCATTTGACATTTCTTTGACATCTCCCTCACATTTAACAAATTCCCCTTTTTTAACAAAAAGCAGGCTGCAGGTTCATAAGAAATTCATGAGCTTGGGTTTCTTTTATTTATTTTTATGGTTAACTTCTATTTATAACAAGGAATGCTGGTTTTCCATTTTACACTTGAGGTATAAACGTTCTGTTTAAAATAAGTTTAAGTAAAACAGGGTGAGTTGGTTTAAAGAAAAAAAAATACTAAGTAAATGATAGTTGTGGCAGGCACCACATAATTAAATAACTGAAGGATGCTAAGGTGGGAGACACCTACCCAATGATTTCTCCTGCCCAGAGGCCCCCATGGGAACCAGTCCCAGAGCCCAGTCCCTGTGAAGGGCTCAGTCTGCATTCAGCAGCAGAGGCCGCTCCTTCCGCTGGGTTATCCCACTGCATGGATTCTCTGCCTGTGTGCCCATTCAGCTGGCCAGTGAGGCCCATGGGAGCTGAGTTTTCCTCCCACTGCAGCTTCAGTACTCAGCGGAGGCCGAGGCACAGGTGGGCCTGCACTGGGCGCACATGCTCTCCGTGCAGTCCTACTCTCACAGCAGAAGTGGGGCCTTTCAAGGGTTCCAGTCCCTCAGGTGATTAGCTTATGTTGTATTGTCCAGGCTGCAGGATATTGATTATGTAGCACCTCAAATCAGTTGGGCAATGATGCCGGGCAATGATGCTGGATGGGCCTGATGACAGCAGTCAAACTCCTTAGGAAAAGAATGAGGCCCTTCTAGAAGAGGGGTTCTGCCTGCCATATTATGGGAGCTCAAGGACAGCATGGTGGGGAATCACTGGGCTTGAGAGCTGGGGGACAGCCCCATAGGCAGCTGAAGGTTCGGCAGGAACAGCAATTCTATGGCCACGAGGAGCTTAGGAGAGGGCAGACTCCAAGCTCAGGAGGGTCGCCTCTGGATGGCAGATATGTGTGCCCTGACAGGAAAGCCCTCTAAGCCATGCCAAGCTCTGGTGTGGGAGTTGTGGGACAATGAACAAGTGTTATTTAAAGGCTGGACATTTGTGAAATGCAGTGAGAAAAAACCACCTAGCACCCTGCCAGGTATCAGTGGAATGAGTTCACTCCCAGCTTGATCAGGATGAGCCTTCAAGCAAGGAGCTGGGGAGGCTGGGTAGGGATGGAGTGATGTCTGCAGGCCTTCAGATGTCCCCTATCCTGTGCGGTGCAGATGAGGAAGGGCTGAGCGTTGCCCTATCACATAGGAATGCACCTCTCAAGGGCCCTCAGCCTGACCTCAGCCATACTGGCATCATGTAACTTGCCCCCTGCCCCAGCGCCCCATGTGAGTCAGCTTTCTGTAGCAATAACAAGTATCTGAGGTAGTCAACTGACAAAAAGGCTCACTTTGCTCACTGTTTGGGATGTTTCCATTGTCAGGTAGCCCTATTGTTTTCAGGGCTTGACAAGATGTGGTGGAAAGGCTTGCCTCAAGAAGTAAAGAGAAGGAGGAAGAGGGTGGGGACCCATTTTTCCCTTTGAGGGTGCATCTTCCACTGATCTGACACCTCCCACCAGGCCTCACCCCTTAAAGGTCCCATCACATCCCAACAGGTCCACCCTGGGACCAAGCCTTTCACTCTTGGGTCCTAGGACATTTAAGATCAAAACCACAGCAATGTCTGCCAGTTCATTCCCCAGCTCTGCAACCACCTTTCTCCTGCATCTCCCTTCCTCTGAGCTGGACTCCACTCCTACCTTCTGCATGGCTTGGATCTAAATGTCCCCAAGGGCTTTGAGAAGTGACTGGGTCACTATTGATTAATGCACTGATGGGTCCATAGATGAATGGTCATTAGGAGGTGAGGCCCAGTTGAAGACAGTGAGCTCTGAGGATGTGGCTTTGGGAATGATACCTTGTCACCAATCCCTTTCTTGCCTGCTGTTTCTATGTCTCCTGGTTTTCAGGGGGTGAGCACTTTTCTTCTACCATGCCCTTCTGCCATTATGTTTCAGTCCTAAAAGCAGTGGAGTCAGCTGACCAAGGACTGAGAACTCTGAAACCTTGAGCCAAAGCAAATCTTTCCTCTTTTAAGCTCTTTGTCTCAAGAATTCATCATAGTAACAGAAAGGAGACTCACACACTCTGGGTCTAGGGCAGCAGGCCATTCTCACTGTCTCTCCTTTGTCCCTGACCTCTCACATGGGTATTCTGGCGACTACTGTGCTCGGTCTTCCCTCACCTCCACCCTCTACTATGCATCCCGCGTCCAGCCACCAGAGCTGGATCTCCGCAGGCCACCTGTCAGGCCTGGCCTAGTTTTCCCTGCTCTGAACCACGTGCTAACCACAATTGGCTCATCTTTCAGCATATTTCTGTTGTGGAGGAGGAAAAGCAGGAGGAAATGGAAGAGGAAGCAGAAGAGGAACTGGAGAATGTGGACACAGGGGGGAAGTGTGTTAGTTACTTATTGTTGTGTAACAAATACCACCAAAACATATAGCAGCTTAAAACATTACAGAGAGCTCCTGACTTACAAATGTCTGATTTAAGATTTTTTTTGACTTTATGATGGCGTGAGGATGAGACTTATCCAGTAGAAGAAGTGCTTCCAGTTTTGAATTTTATACTGTCCCAGACTATCAAGATGCAACTCAAAACTGTCAGTGCTGGGCACCAGCAGCCAGCCTTGGCTCCCAGTCAGCCCTGTGATCCCAAAAGAGCAGCTAACCCTGACAGTGTTCTGTGGGGCGAGCCAGGGCCAGTGTGTGCATACTCTCCTTAGGGCCCTTCTCCTGGAGATGAGTTACTTGTTGTGCATGTTGCCCATGCAAGTGAGGAGATCTGTACCCACTCACTCTCTTAGGGCCTGGCCCATCATTGAGCTACAGCTAAGAGCTCAGGCTCTTCTCCAAGACTGAGGCCCAGGTGATGGGTGGAATGTTCATCACAAATGTCGCCTGTTGAATGCCTACTTCTAAGACCACTCAGAGGCCTTGAGCTGACTCAATCCTTTGAGCCTTGGTCTCCTGATAGGTTTGGAGCCCAGGACTCTTGTCTCCATTCATTCCCCAGTCCGGGATCTGCACCCAGATCTAGCCTTGGTCAAGAGTGGAATCCTCATGGCTCCTGCTCCCTGGACTCAGCAGCACTCCTTCCACACAGCCCCAGGTGTGCTAACAGGTTTCTTGCTGGCTCCTCTCTTCGTCCAGCACATCCCTTACCAGCTTCCAGCCTTGTAAACTTGCTGTCCTACCTACCTTTCCAACCTACCTGTCCTGCTCGAAGCTAAGTTCCTATCAAGGCCTTTGGCCTGCCTGGCAACTTGTTCCCCATCCTGTCTCAGCACCATTAGTGCCCTTCCTCAAAAATGGTGGATCTTCTGGGTGTCAGGGTTGATTCAGCTGCTCTTCTGCTTACTAGAAATCATCTGCTCTTCACTCTTGGCACAATGTCTATGCACAATCCTCACAAGTCACCACTGTCCCTCCTCTACACCCCTTGCCTAGGTTGTTCTTCTAGACTGGAATGGCCTCTACCCTGGATCCACCCACTAATATCCTCTTGCCTTCCAGTCCAGGGTCAAGTTTAATCTCACCCAGAAGCCCACCCCAAGCCTCCAAAGTCCCTTCTTTTTCCCCAGGGAAGTGACTTACTCTTCCTGCCTGTGGCTGTTTCTGCTCAGGGAGACAGTGGCTGATAAGAGTCTGTCCTGTGCATGGCTCCAAGGAGAGGCAAGGATCAGTTCCAGAACCACAGAGGGCAAAAAAGGAGAGCTGGGTGGCCAAGGTGGTGCTTCCTGATGGTTCACAACTTCTCTGTTCCCTTCTGAGCTCCTCTCTGTGCTCTGATCCTCTGGCTGGAAGTGACAGGCTGGAAGAGCTCAGCTCTGACAGTGTGGTAGTTTCCTTTGTTTCATGGATTTTCAGAGCCCTGGGCATGAGGGGTTAACTCCCTAAGAGGCGGTGGGGCAGAGGGAGGTGCCTCCCATGAATGATACTATCACCATTCAGTTACTGCCACTTGACAAAGAGGCAGCAACTATTTTTTTTCCTGAATTGCCACGGACAACAAGTATTAGAGGATCTGTAGGTCATGTGGCCTTAGTTTTGCCTATGACTAAAATCACAGACTATATATATATATATATATATATATATATATATATATATATATGTATCTATATATATATGTATATATATATTGTGTGTGTGTTGATGGGTGATAGGTGGGTTGATGGGTGGGTGTACATACCACTGCCCCACTGGAGCATGTGGCCACTGGGATTATAACCTGTCAGCACCATTAATGAATTAAAGAGGCAGTATTTAAAAAGAAGGAAAGTGGTTTATTTGGAAAAGAGCTAAAAATAGAAGATAGACAGCTACGTTAGAAGAGTATGGGGCATCCAAAAGTGCAATACACTTGTGCCCTCTCCTTTTATCCAGGACTAGAGATTCTTCCCACCCCCACATGGGCACCTGGAAGTTATCGCAATCTGTCTGGATTTCTGGTTGTCTTCAACCCTAACCTCTGCAGCTCTGTCTACACTTTTTCTGCCTGCTTGATTTCTTTCTGCCTTTCTGTGATGGATAAAAGTGTGTGTGATAAAGCAGGGAAGTATTATGGAAAGGTAGTTAAGAGTTAATGATTAAGTAGAGGGGATGTGTATATCTGGTGTATTAATTAGTGATGCTAAAGTGAGAACATACATACATGTGCATATGTATAGTTATGTGTGTGTGTTTTACACATTAAATCCAAGTCCCTGGCTGGCCATCCCTGGTCTCCCTGCATTTTATCAGAGGTAGGTGGGGTGGGTGACCCTAGTCTTTTATGTTTCTGGTATCCTCTGTGCTTTGTTAACTCTTCTGATAAATTCTTATGATAATCAAATTATCTGGCATCTTTGTCTTTTTGGGTCTGGTCTCTCTCTCTCTCCCTTTGTCTTTCTAGTTGCTCTCACTGTAGAGTCTAACTGTAGGGGCAAAAGCTGCTTTCAGTTCAGTTCTTCATTAATTTTTAATAAAGCTTAAGTGAGGTTTTTAATCTCATCCTTTCTCCACCTGGCAGCTGCCATTCCCTAAGTATGAATGACTGCGGGTAACTATGTGCCAACAAAACTTTATTCACAAAAATGGATAGGCCAGATTTAGCTTCTGAGCAGTAGTTTGCAGACTTCTGATATTCAAGTTTTCTTTGGGCCTCAGAAATCAGCTTTATTTTTTTCTTTGACAAAAAGGTAGGGGTGGCAGTGGGTCCTGCCACTCCGGGTCTCCATCATCTTTCACAGCCAGATAAGAGAGACCTGGATCCCACCAGCCTGGGTTCAGAGTGCAATGGAGGCCTGACTGGCCTGTGGAGGGGGGTCTCTGAGGGGTAAGCATTAGGTGGTGGAGGGATGTGCTATCGAGTAGGCCATTAGGAGAATGCAGACTAACTGATATCCATACAATCAATCACCCAGACCATGCCCTAGAACCCGCGCGATCAGTCTTGATCATACAGTGGGATGATACAAAATCAAGCAGATGATTTTAGGATGCCCCTTTCCCTTTTGCTTCTTACCAAGGAGCTCCTCTGTCTGCCTTTCCCATCTGCATAGATGCCCATAGGCTATGGAATTCATCTCCCCATTGGCATTGGCATGCTTTAGTCCATAGGGACTGAGTATTGGCCTCCAGGGGCCTGTTGGTTTCATGTTAACATTTCCCCTGTCCCAGGCTGTTCTCCAAGCCCCACATCCTGCCTCAAATAGCCAGGCCAGGAGCCGTTGGCAGGCACCCGTCTGGTCAGGTCTTGTCATGGCTAAGACTGTGCTGGAGTCGCCTGTCCTTGCTGGCCCTGCTAACCCCACCTGGGAATCCAGCAGCACCTCAGTGAGTTCTCAGGTTGCCCCCTTCCTGGCTGCCAGTGTCTAACACATCTGGGCAGAGCCTGCTGTCTCCCTTTCTTCTTCCATAAAATACCGATGATAAGAACCTTATCTCCCAAAGCTAGCTGTGAAGACAACTGAGATAACACCTGCTCTTCTTTGCTCACTGGAGGCCACGTGACTGACTATCTCTGTAATCTGGGACTTCCCAGATGATCACACTGAGCTCTGGAATCTCAAAAACAACTTCTTCCTTCCTTCCCCTCCCCCTTCTGTCTCAGAGCTGGGCATGGAATGCAGGGCCTCATACATACTTGGGGGCCTTCACTCCATAGCTGAGCTCCACCTCCGGCCTGTGCAGTCAAATATCTCTGCCTAGTTTTGTGCACAAGGCACCCAGGGTATCTGCCATGCCTGCCAAGGGCCTTCTGTGAGCAGGGATCCTGGAGGGCAGGCGTTCACAATAACCATGTTTTCTATCCCATCCCCAAGTCAAAACCCAAAGGTGAACCACTAACTCACAGGTATTTTCTGCTTTGCTGAAAAAAGAATATATGGACTTATCTATTACAGATGTACTTAAAAGTCATTGAAGAATTTACAAAAAGCAGACATGAAAAGAATTCCTTATTTTTGTGTCACTCGGTCTGATCATTCCAGGATGAATCTCACATCTTGTCTATGAATGTCGCGTATTCACACACTTCGTCATTCTGCATTCACAGAGTTGATTTCCCTTTAGTCACTGCATGTTACAGCATGGACTGAAGGGTGAGTGTGAGGAAGTTCCCTTGCTGGGTAGGCTCTCTGGAGGTGAGAGCTGAGAGAGAAGGAAGTAGCACAGGGAAGGGGGACCCAAGCCAGGACTCAGGGGTGAATAACCAGAAGGGACCAGTCGTGACCTTCAGAGGATCTGTGAGTCAGTGAGGATGGAAGTGGATAATGATGTCCCTGGCTTTGCCAGTCTAGGTAGTCCCAGCCACCAGGACCACTGGAAGGAGGGAAGAGGTGTGCTATGCACAGGCTACGGAAACAGACACGACTTTAAGGTCTAGGCTCAGGACAGGTTCCAGCTACCATGTGAAGCAAACCTAGGGTCTTGCCTTGTCTCCCTGCCCTCCTTCAGGGGCCCAGTGATCTGGATAGCTGGGACTCAAGGGACTCTGGCCGGGGGTCTCCCCAGGGAGGGATCTGGTCTCCCTTAGACATGGAAAGTCTCTCTGAAGACCACTTTATGGAGGGGAGTGGGCAGAGGGTGGCTATCAACATGAGACAGTGAGGGTGGAGCAGTAGCCTGGCTTTGGCTGCTGCCTGACCTCGGATGGCCTCCTTGGATGGCCTTCAGTGCTCGAAGACAGCATGTCCAGGTAGCATGGGCCTTGAAGAACATCTGGTCCTTGAATGCCACTCCTGGCTTGCCCTTGGGAAGCCATTCCTCCTCCCCTCAGCACGCAAAGGTAGCTTGTGGTCTTTTTCAGACTGTCCACACACATCCTTGCCAGATTCTCTTGGTGCCTGGAAGCCAGACATCCTGGACCCTACACAGCTGAGTCCCTTTTTTTCCTGGACCTTCCTTGTTTTCCTGGACTCAACGACTCTTTGGAGCTTTTGGAGTAGGAGTATCTTGCTGGATGGATGGCAGGCATCTCTTGAGTACTTGATTAGGATTTATGGTGCAGTGGCTGGATCTGTGTCTGAGGAGGTGCACAGGTGGCTGCCTGAGAGCAGAGGTCCAGGGGGCCACCTTGAGGACGTGCTTCAAGACCAGGCACAGAACAGGGGACCAGGCTGTCTCTAGCCAAGCCTTGCCTGTCCTGAGATAAGGTTGCCATTTGCTCTCATAAGGGCTGGGCCAAGCTGAGCCAGGGACTGAAAGAAATGGGCCAGGGAAGTTCCTGGCCTTGGAGACTCCTGGGGTTTCCTTTCCTGCATGCACAGTAGCTGGGGGTTCTTGGAGTCAAATAGAAAGCCATGTACCTTGGCAGGTCCTGGAAATGGTAGCATATGGATGTGCTAGAAATTGCAGGAAGCTTTGTAGGAATGGTTAAGCTGTCAGGAGACTGAGGCAGAAACAGGTGGGAGGTAATGGGAAAGGCCCCAAGGAGCTAGAACTCAACTTAACAGTAGTCTAGTGTTGAGCAGCTGCATGGTTGGGCTGGTGTCTCAAAGGAGGGGCTCAGGGGTAGCAGAGGAAGGGTGGGGGCAAGAGGAGACCAGGGAGCTGGGGCAGCGTGGTATGGAGCAGAGGCTAGAGAGGGGAGAATGAGCACAGACAGGGGAGCGACAAGCCAGTCCCGGGCAGGGCTGTGCAGTCTGGGGCTTGAGGATCTAAGATGGGCCCACATGGGGCCTGGAGTCTGCACTGCAGCCACAGAGAGCTGAAGAACCCAAAGCTGAGGCAGCAGAGCCCATTCTGTGGAGAGGACCAAGGCGGTAGGCTGGCAGGGATGATGTATGACCCCCACACCATGACCCCACGTTCAGCCATTCTTGCCACTGGTAGAGGTCATCACACACTTTGCAGATATAGTTGTGACTTTCTGTCAAGTCCATAGCAGTTAGCAGAGCTAGGGCCTACACTTCCTGTCTCCCGAGAACTGCAGGGCAGAAGAAGCCTGAGTGGAAGCAAATAGAAGAGTCCTGCTTGGAGAAGGAAGCCAGGATGGGGGTGGAACCTCAGGCTTGGGCTTCTGCCACTGTTGGTGAGGGTGCTGTGTGGTCGCTGCATCTGTGGTGGTGGGGCAGAAGGACATGGCAGGTCACAGGATAGGAAGAGCTGGCCTGGTCCTATCCTGTCCTATCCTATCCCACTAGTCTCATGAGAGACTGTCCAGGCTGAGCTGGTCTTCAAAGTCCACAAGACATCTCTGAGCCTGTCATGATTTAGCCTCTGGATCAAGGCTGCTTTGGACAAGTGGCAGAAAGACAGTCTAGTCCTTCTCCCAGGGTCCAGGTTCCACGCCCATGAACTCAAGACATGCAAGCACATCCGAACAGGGAAGGTGGTTAATCCACAGAGCAGTGCTCCCAGATTTCCACCCTGGAAATGTCCATGCTCAAAATTCAGAGCAAAGTCCAGAAGTACCTGAGGGAAAGACATTCAATGTGTTTATTGGATCTGCTCTGCAAATACTCCTTTCTTATTCTTGTTTTCTTTCCTAACAGACATTTCTAACTTCTTGTCCAGTGAAATCTCATATGAAAAGAGACACAAGTTGAGCAAGTTCTGGTCTTCTAAATGCACTTTTTGACCACATAAATCTTTTGCAATGCTCTTCTTCTGAGTCAGGCAAGGCTCCAAGGTCACTTCCATCATAGCCTCATCCTGCCAGGCCTGGACCCCATCCATACTGTCAGACCTGTGAACTTCATCTCTTCTCTGGGGCCCTTGAGGGCCCAGTTTGATATATTTCTTTTTGAGCTCTGTCTCAAAGCACAGATAACTGGTGCAACTCACCTGACTCCCAGGTTTCCTGCTGAGAAGTTCCGTGTATGATAGGTTTCCTTGCCTTTCTGTTTTTTAAAAAAGAATTTCATTTGTACACATTTGCCATACAGCGTGCTCATGTTCATCATAGAGAATTTGTTCCGGTACACAATATATCTCAGTTCATATTTTTTTCCCACCACTGCTTCCCCCAGCCACAGGACAGGCCTTCCTTGGATGTGCAGGGTCTTTGGCTATTCACTTGAACTGAAATGCTGGTCAGCAGGAAGCTCAGTGAAACAAAGAAAACTGAGACTGCAAGAACTCACAAAAAAGTCAATAGTGAGGCTGGATTTATGTCACTGGAAAAATGCAGAAAGTCAGATACAATTCATAGTAAATGACTTAGGAATTACACTAATATTAGGTTTCTCAAGAAAAACTGAATCAAGAGATTAGCTAGATAGACAGATGGGCAGATGAATGATAATAGACAGATGATGGATAGGTATGTAGCGTAATTGTAGGAACTGGCTCCAGTGGTCATGAAGACTGAGAAGTCCCATGTCATCCCAGGCTATCTGGAGATCCAGGAAAGCCAGTAGTAGGTCACTGAAGCTTCAGATTGAGGGTGCTGGTGATGTGAGTCCCAGTCTGAACTCACCACCATGGACCAGGAGCACCTTCCTCGGAGGGAGGAGAAGATGCATGACCCAGCTCAAGAGGGGAGAGTGAATAGGCCCTTCCTCAGCCTTCAGGTCTGCTTGGGACCACAGTGGGTTGGACCAGCAGGGCTCACATCAAAGCTGCCCTTGCTTCCCCAGTGCACCAATCCTGGGCCTCTGGAGATGCCTCACAAAAACACCAGGACCAACGTTTGAACAGGGACCTGGGAATCCCTCAGCCACGTCTGGAAACACATACAGTTAACCATTTAGGGAATTTTTATAATTCTCTAATGCTTAGCAACAATATACTTAGTGCTCTTAAAAGGTCATAAAAAAGAAGGAATCGATACATGGAAAGAGTTAATATCAAATTAATGTTAGTCTTTCTCTGTAATTCCAGTGAAATTCCAATTACATTTCTAGATAGATTTGTGAGGGGGCAGTTCTAGAGCTTGAATCCATGGCCTTTGTACTGAACTAAATCTCCAGCCATTTTTCTAGTTCTTATTTTTAACACAGTGTCTCACTAGATTATTTAAACTTGGCTCCAAGTTGTGATTTCCCTGCTTCCCCATACCAAGCTTAGAAGGATGACTTTTTAATAAATTCATCAAAAATGTTTATTCAATTATACTGAAGAGTAAAAGTATAGAAATAAGTAACATTTAAACATTTTTAAACAGAAGAACATCTCTAAAAAATGTAGAGAAATACAGGGGCAATACATTCAGGTGATCTTACAACATAATGACCATACTTCCTGATGTATTATAATTTGAAAATCACTAGGAGAATAGATTTTTAAGTGTTCTCATCACAAAAAGTATGTGAAACAATTTATATGTTAATTAACTCAATTTAGATGTTCCACAATGTATGTTTAATTCAAAATAACACCATATGTATAAGTACATACAATTTTTATTTGTCTACTAAAAATAAAATTTAAAGGTAGTACAACTAATAGGAAAGGATAGCAAGACCATGAATTTCAGCTCGGTATAAAAATTTTAGTTGTATTTCTATATACTCACAAAAAATGAGAAAACAAATGGATTAATAGTACTACTTACAAGAATGTCAAAAAGCATGCAGCACCTGGGGACAATCTGATAAAGAAGGAAAACGTTAGGACTAGAAAATTAAAATCTCAAGAAAAAGAGGGCTATATTGTTTATGGATGAGTAAATTCAATATTAAAATATCAATTCTCCCAAGTTGATACATAGATTTAAATACAATGATTATTGAAACCTAATGGGATTTCACTTTGGAAAAAATGACAAGCTAATTCTAAAATTGAAATGGGGATGCAAAGGATCTAGAAAAAAACCAACAACTCTGAAAGGGAAGAATAAGTTTGGGGAAGTGAGACATACTGGTTTCAAAACTTACAAAGCTGCAGTTGTGAAGATTGTGAGGTATTTGTGTAAGGACAGAAAAATAGACTAATAGAATGGAAAGCCCAGAAGTAGATAAACACATATTTAGAGGACTGATTTTGAAAAAGTATAAAGACAATCAATAGAGAAAGACTCATTGTTTGAGAAAAGGGTGACTGAACCACTGTATATGTAAATGCACAAAAAGAAATTAATACCTTATCTCAAATACAAAAATAAATGTAAAAGCAGTTGTTGACTTAAAGGAAAAACATAAAAATTATATAATTACAAAATTTTTAGAAAGTTTTTTCTATAAGAAAAATGAGATTGTATGAAAATATTTCTAAATTTGTATCTAGTAATTCATGTTTTGAAAATTCAAATAACTCTTAAAAGTCAACAATAAGAAAACATTCAACCAAGTTAAAACTTAAGAAAAGATCTGAGCAGATGCTTTACCAAAGAAGATGTGTGGATGGCTAGTAAGCATGCTGAAAATGCTTAACATAATAGTCACTAAAGAAATGCAAATAAAAGCCATCTGAGATAGCACTACTCATTGGTCAGAATGGCCAGCACTGAGGAAGGTAATTAGCAGACAGTATCATATGTTGGTGAAGGTGCAAAACAGTAAGTTTCATTCATTACTGGTGCAAATGCAAAATGGTTCACCTTGCAGAATAAGCCTGGCAGTTTCTTGTAAACTTAAGCATACCCTTGCCATGTCCACCTGCAGTCCTGCTCCTAGGTATTTACCCAACGGGACTGGAAACTTCTTTCACACAAAAGCCTATGAACATTAGCACCAGCTTTATTTGTAATCAATGGAAAATGTCCTTTGGCGGGATTAATACATTGTGGTACAGCCATCCAGTGGAGTATAATTCAGAAATTAAAAAGAACAGATTACTGACTTACATAACAATACATATGAGTAACTGAAATTAGAGTCTAAATAACAGAAATTAAATCCAAAAGATTCCAGTCATGTGAATTCAAAACAGGCAAAATAATAAGAGATGGTAAAAATCAGTGTAGTAGTTATTAGGGGGTGAAGGTGGGGGTGGGGTGAAAGCTCGACCACCAGGGGGCTCACAGGTGAATTTTCAGCATGAGGACATGCTCTGTATGTATTTTAGTGGGAAATATCATAATATCCCTCCTGCACATACATGGCTTCTCATTCTGAGGTTTTAGCTACCCACAGCAAAAGGAGGTCCAAAATATTAAATGAAAAGTTTTACAAACAAACAATTCCTGAATTTTAAGTTATGCACCATTCTGAGCAGCGAAATGAAACTCTGTGCTCTCCCTCTTCACTCCTCTGCGACATGAGTCATCCTGTGTCCAGCGCACCCCACAGTGGTGCTGCCTCCTGCCAGTCACTTGCTAGCTGTCTCAGTTACCAAGTCATCGGCTGCAGCAATATCACAGCCCTGCTGTCCAAGTCCATCTGTTTCACTTACCATGTCATGAAGCCGGCAGTTTGGATTTGCCAGAGAGAAGTAATATGATACTTACTTTAAGTAAAACAGTGAAAATTTTCAACTTAAGAGAATACTCTATATTGAAGTTGTGAAATCTCTGTTGAGAACAAACTTGTCCGGGAAAGCATGAAGAATGAAAAAAGTTTGGGTGAATTCTGCGTTGTGACTCAAACTGTATATGGCTACTACTTAATTAAGAGGAAAAGGACATCAGCTCTGTGGGTGGAAAGTGTGGGCAGAAAAATGTGTTCTAATTAATGGCACCGTGTTGGGTCTGGTAATATGGGGTTTGGTACTATCCAAGGGTTCAGGCAACCACTGGGAATCTTGGCCAGCATCCCCTGGAGATCAGGGGTGGGCCATCCTACTCAGCTGTACCTTTGTCAAAATCTGTAGAACTGTGTATCACAGAGTACAACTGCTACTGAGTAAAGAAGGTGAGAAATAGAGTTGTTATGACTTAGATCTAGGATGCCCCTCAAAAGCCTCATGTGTTCAGAGATGGGCTTTTGGAAGTAGATTGGATCCCGGGGATGCAGTGCTCATCGGTGGATTGATCTGTGGATGAAGTCAGAGAAAAGCATGCTATTAGGAGTGGGCTGTGGTTGGAAGGGGTGGGATGCTGGGGTCATGACCTGGAAGGACACACCCCCTCCCTGGCCCCTCCTTCTGCTCTCTGCTTTTTGGCTGCTATAATTACCTTTTCCTCCAAGTCCCTGTGTCATCCCAAATTTACCTCGGAGATAGATGATCCTGGTCTAAAACTATGAGCCAAAATAAATGACTCCTCCTTTAATCTGTAGATGCTAGATGTTGTGTCCTAGTAAAAAACAATAACAAAGATAAGAACGAAATCCTCGTGTATATCCTCATGCCATATATGCAAGTTAGAGATTCAAATAATGTAAGTTTTAAAAAGTAGCATTAAGTACACCCCGATGGTCATTTGTGGAGGGGCAGAATTGAGACTTAAAGATAGAGGAAAAAAGAGCCTGCAACAGAAGAGGAGCTCCCATGGGCTGGTAGGGAGAGCACTCTGAACAGAGCAGTCAATGTCTTGTTTCTCTCAAATTGAGATGAAACTATATATACAGTTAAAATCTCGGTATAGCCATAAAAAGCAGGTTGGAAACCCTGAGCATGAGGAATGTCCAGGCTGAGGCTGGGGCTGGCCCACCAGGATCTTCCGGTCTATGTGCCTAGGGCCTGATCACCCACTGGGAGACCCCCCGGCTTTGGGACAGGGAGTTGGGGTGGCCAGGGAGAAGGGTGTGACACTGATCTCTAGGAGCACACATCATCCTCTCGCACCCAGGCATCTACCCAAGCCCTGCACAGAACTTGAGTCCTCAAGTTCCTCTTCAGCTTGCTGAGGAAAGACAGTGTGACATTCCAGGGGCTCCAGGAGGAAACTGCCCTTGCTCTGCTGGGTGAGGAGAGCATGCGAGAGCTTAGGCTTCCTTGTTGAGAGCTTCTCAGAGCTGCAGTTTCCAGCCCACTTCTTGTACTACCTTCCTAGTCCCAGAAGCTCCTTTTTGGGCAGCTCTTGCAAGTGTAGTAGAAGTAAAGCACAGGCTCCCTCACTGGGGGGCTCAGCTTTCCCCAAACTGTGGGGCATCTCTAATCTGCTGACAGGTTCTTTCCTTCTCGTCCTTATAGACTTATGACCTTTAATTCTCATCAACCATTTTCCTGGACTTTTGCAAGATAAGAAATTGTAACACTGTAGCCTCAAGACTGTCCTCTCCTGTGGAGATGTTGCACCGGTCCGCAAGTGCACGGCAGCAGCCAGGGCTGGGGAGACGGGGCGAGCGAAGGCAAAGACTCCTGAGGCTTCAGCCAGTTCCACTTGACCAAATGAGTTTCACCACATCACTCACCTTTTCTGTGCCTCAGTTTCTGCACCGTTCAGGCCCAGCACACAGTAGGTGGTGCTCGTTCTGCACTGCTTTTCTTTCCCTGAGTGAATGTGTGAACCAGGATTGTCAGCACTGGGTGGGGATCAGTTCTGTGCCACCTTCACACAAGGTGGCCCACCTGAGTGTGCAAGGCAGAGTGAACGGGGCTGAACTTTTCTGGGCTGTGTGGCACCCCTGTTCTCCTAGGAGGGCGGCAGATTCCAGAGCCCCTGTCCAAACTTGGGAGCCATCTGGTGGCTCAGGCAGAGGCAGACTGCTTTCTGCACACATGTAGCACCTGTGAGTCTGTACATCTCGAGGTCAGGGCTGTAGGGAGCCCTGTCCCTTCGTTCCTCAGAGTGGCACTGGATGGACTGGGAAGTCCACTGGCTGGCAACTGATAAGAGCTTGCCCTCAGGAAAAGGCAGTCTTTTGGGATCCTGAGAGGGTGGGGATTCCAGAAAGACTTTACCTTCAAGAAGAACTGATGTGTGAAGTCTCAAATGTCAATGCTCCCTGGGCCACTACCTGCTGGGTGTTCTCATGGGAGAGGTGGTCTTTAGGGTTCCAGAATTTTCACCTTATGATGACCCTTTGATCCTGTCCTAGTCCTGCCAGGAATTTGGACCAATCACACACCCTCCTCTGAGTCTCAGGTTCCCCATCTATAAGAAGAAAGGTCTAATGATCCCTGGCTGTAGTGCCCCCCCCCATGTCTGTTAAAGCCTTCAGCTGTCCATCTGTAAATATGTGAGTTCATGGATCCATCCCTAAGTGGACATAGTGGGAGTGTGTGTAGCTAATTAACTGGTTGGTAGTTTGTAGTCCCTTGAGAGTCTGACACTCTTTCTGGGGCAGGATAGTGTTTTGGCACCAGCCTGTCCGGTCCAGAAGCACACCTAATGGAAGGGCAAAAACATCCTCTTTGGTGGATAACAGGAAAACAACAGGGACAATGAAGAAGAGCACAGATGCGTGCCAAGTGCCGGCATGTGTGAGTCATCTCTGCTCTGTCTCAAGGAACATCAGGGTCCCTGTGGTCAGAAAATGGAACACATGTGGCAATTGCCTCTCTTTGTCCCTAGGAAGAGAGAGGACCCATCCACGCAACTGTCCATGTGTGAGAGGGAGAATTGAGATCTGGGTTGGGGATTTAACTTAAGCTCTGCTCCTCTTCAGGACACTGATGCCCTTCCAGCAGTGAGCATTCGGGACTAAGGACACACATGTCATGGTCATAGTCATTCTATCTCTGGGTCCATCTGCAACGGGCTCTGCCACAGGGCACTCAGAAGGGTGGATGTGACTCCCCCAAAACAACATAGGGACACTCGGTCCTCTAGAGAACAGTTTGTTCTTTGGAGCTTTGTGGGGGCTGGAAAGAAAGAAGCTCTGGACAGTGACTCATCCTGGAACCAGTGTCCCCCGCCAGCTTGCTAAGGAAGATGGGTCTTTAGAGTCCCATCAACAGGGAAGCCTCCTGCAGTGTGGCACATTCGCAGCTCTCAGCCTGAAGCTGCTTCATAAAACATCACAATAATCACCGAACATATCCATTCGTCAGAGGCAGTTTGCTTTGTTTTTGACAGATTAGACTCTGTTAAACTTGGAGTATTATACACAGTGTTGAAGTGACAGTTTTGTGTGCTTTTTAAAACCTAAGATCATTTCTTCAGCCTAAGTGCAGAGTAGAATTGTTATATCAAAGAGTTCACAGGCTTCTAGGCTCTCGACTTCCTCCAGGAAGGACTGACTCTAGGATTCTACTTTTCCTGTGTGTCCAGAGGGAGACAACCCCTCACAGAGACTAGCCTTTGGCTGGGGTGTGACCATGGTGCCCACAGCCTCCTTCTCTTCCTCTCCTCTGTCCTGTACTCTGCTTTTGCCGGGGGCTACTGAGATCCCTGTAGGATGTTTCAGGCAGCAGATGCTTCCCTAGCCCTGGACCATCCCACCAGCAGCTCTGCCCTGGTCCCCACCCCTGCTAAAGGCTGTGATGCCAGCCCACCTGCGTGGCCTTTGTTCCCCAGGGTGTCCGACAGGAGCAGTGTGATGCAGGAGGGTGGCTTCTTGCCTGCTGAGTTCAGCCTGGCTCCCTGCTTCAGAGATCTCTGAGTCTGACTCACCTTTTTCCTATTCCTGGAGGCAGTTGCCAATGAACCCCATGAGAGCCCTGCCCACCCTGTCCAAATGGGAGCCCATTCCTGGGGCTGGGCTCCTCTGAGCCTGGCACTGCTAGCATAAACAATGGCATCTGGGCAAAGATGACATGGGGTCCTCCCCAGCCCGGGGTCCTGTGGCACTGGCTACTCTTCCTCTAACCCGTGCCTCCCTTCTTTCACTCCAGTGCTCGCCTTCTGCTTCTGGCTCTGTCTTGTCTTGTGTCTGGAGCCTGATCTAGGGCTCACGTAGGAGTCCCTGTGCTGGCAGAGAGGTTGGGAACCTGAGGTGTCACCAGAGCCTGGGCCGGGGCTTTCAAAGTCAGTGCTATGAACAGTGGGTACAGTGATCAGGAGAGAAGCATATTGTGAACCATCTTTCCAGTCCCATGGCATGCCCCTGTGGCTGGGGTACCTACTGTAGTGGCACAGTGAGCAGGTGGAGAGTGGCCCTCGGGAGTCTGGGTGCTGTGGGGCAGCACCTGCAGCTGAGCTGTCAAGCTTGAGGTTGGAGGCTCTTGTTCAACAAATGTCTCCACACCACAGTGCAGGTGGCAACCGACTGAGGCCACAGAGGGCAAAACCCATGGCCTGACAGGAGGGCTGGCTGCTCTGGAGTGTACTCAGCCCAGTCCTTTCCCCTGATCTTCTGTAGACACAGGAAGGGCCTAGGTAAGGGATGCCCTCTTGCCCATGAGAAGCAATTTCTGGCCTAGGAAATTTACCCACTGGTCCCTCTCCTACTCACAGCAGCCAGCATAGTGAGGCTACATCTTTCTTTTGTGCACAGCATCCAAGGTTCAAAGACTTCCCTGATGGAACTAAACATACATGTCCCACTGTTTGTTTGCATGTGTCCTCGGTCCTTCTGCTATCCCGCCCTAGGACCAGTCTC
Source organism: Thryonomys swinderianus (assembly GCA_004025085.1). NCBI lineage: Eukaryota > Metazoa > Chordata > Mammalia > Rodentia > Thryonomyidae > Thryonomys > Thryonomys swinderianus. The sequence continues at coordinate 2,757 of PVIC010000681.1, read as the reverse complement.
TCTTTCTCTCCCCTGTGAAAATGCACGTAGGCACCCTGTCTTCCTACCCACTGAAAGCCATTGGCCCCCATGGTCTGTGGATTCCCTGTGTCTCTGGGCTCTACCTGCCATCATGAGCTACATGTGGACCCAGCCTGGAGTGGGTAAACCCCAGGCCTGCAATATAAATGCCTGGGCAGCTAAGCCAAGTCACTACTCTTCTCTCCAAGACAAGAGATGCAATTCATAGGGCTGGAGTGGTAAAATGCTTACCTGTTGTGTGCAAGGTTCTGAGTTTGATTCCCAGTGCCACAAAATGAACAAAAAACAAAATAGGAAACAATGATATGCTCATCCTGATGGTCCTTCCTCTCACTTCTTCGGAGGAAGCTGGCTCTGTGGTGACTGTTGGTCTCTGACTCAGGGGCCCTTGTGATCCAACTGTAGTTTGTTAACATAAAAGGTCCTACTGTTGCCATCAGGCACAATGGTGCTGGCAGGCTGGGAGATATGGATACCCCCCGGGCACTTGCAAGCGTGTGTGAAGGTTGGGGGCAGGATGGCTCAGTCTGCACTCAATGAGACTTGCTTCTAAATGTGTGACACCTCTACTGACCAGAGCAGCTCTCTGCTGGTTAAGTCCATGACCCACATTTCAGCAGGAGCTGAAGTGCAAGTTACAGCAATGCAAGCATATAGATTCGGATGGAGCTGTCCCTTATGAATGAGGCTCCCCACACTGAACTGCATGAAGACCTTCTCTGCACAGTCTGCCTCCCCTCCCTGAGCTCCATCTTTGCAAAGCCACCAGACCTGCAGCTGGAGCTGATTAAAAGCGTGTTGACAGTGAAGTTTTCTTTTCCTACTAACCAGGGGGTTGGAAGCGAACATTTATGGAGTTTCTACTGGGTAACAAACTTGCCATTCTGTGCCCTGGATTCTACCTCCTCCTCACCTCGGCCGCTGGGAGACACGTTCTTACTCTGTGTCATCTACGGGAAAGGAGAGGGTCACGGAAGGTTGGGTCGGTTACCCTTGTTGACAAAGCTGCTAATGACAGAATTTGGGTTGGAATGCAGAGCCTTTGACTCAAAAGCCCACACTTTGTCTATTGCTTCAGACTCTAGCCCCTCACTGTCCAATAGAAACAGAAGTCCAGCCACGAGTAGGAGCCAGATATGTAATTTTATATTTTCTCATAGCCACATTAAACAAGGAAAATCCAGGTGACATTAATTTCACTGATGTGAGTTATTTAACTCAGTGGACTCAAAATATTAGCATTTCAACATGTAATCAATATAAAAATTATTAATTTTACATTCTTTTTCTTGTTGTCATTGGAAGACAGTGTGTAATTTATACATCCATGTGGACTAGCCACAGAGTGTGGGCTCAGAACCCATCTGTGACAAAAATAGCCATTCTGGTTTCTCTCTTTAATATTCTTTCAAGAGAATTGGGATTGTAATGCTTTTTTTTTAAATAAAATATATTTTAACGTATTATAACTTGTTAGATGTTAGGCATATATTAAAAGAATGTAAAGGCACATAACACTCGTTTATATCCAAGTGACAAGATTAGAGGTCTTTGGGCACTTCTAATTTTAATTTTTATTAGTATATATTTGCAGTATGTACTGAAAATTAGTCAGTGAAACCTTAACAAATAAGTGTGTCTGAGCTAGACTGTACTGATCAGTTGGGGTTGTCAAGACAAAAAATGCCATCAATAGACAACATAAAGAGTAGGAGTTGGGCCACGGATGGAGTTCAGTGGTGCCCACTCTGCCTGGAAAGTGCAAGACCCTGAGTTCAATCCCTGGTACAGAGAGAGAGAGAGAGAGAGAGAGAGAGAGAGAGAGACAGCCAGCCAGCCAGACAGACAGACAGACAGACAGATAGACAGAGAGAGAGAGAGAGAGACAGAGAGAGGGAGTCTACTATCCATCTCTCACCGGGTGGAGGAGTCTGAGGCCAAGGTCCCCGCCAGGTCTGGCACATCCTAGCCTATGGGTGGCACAGAGAGGTGTCTGTTGTCATCTTCATTAGCTCTTCCAATTCCTGCCACTTCTGTGCCCCATCTCCAGACACCCTCACCTTAGGGGCTGTACTGGGTAGGAAACAAGCTCTCCATCTTTCTGTCATCAAGTAACTGTAGGAAGAGGGGCTTTCTCATGGGCTCAGCTCTGTGATGCATCCCCAGGTCCCACTGAGGGTGCCTGGGGACTCTTGCAAGGCCAGCACACTGGGGATGCCACTGCAGGGTGCAGACGTGGATGCCAACCACCCTCTGTAACCCTGCATGCCACTTCAGCCTCCATCCTTAGCAGGGCTTTGAGAGTCAGACACAGAAGTGCTGAAATTCAGTGATATGATCCGTGTCACTCAGGAGAGCAAGGTTTGACCCCCAGGCTGACATGCCTGATCTGCCTTCTCTGCTGTCTCCGGTGTCCATGTGTGGAAAGTTTCCTTGGTGAGCCGAGGGAGCACGGGCCCTGCTCCACCTGGCTTGTTGCTCCAGTGTCCTTCTCAGAACACAAGTCGCTTTAATGGGGTTTGGGTCCTCATCTGCATGAATGCTGGTGGCCTGGCTAGCTGGCCTCTGCCCCGGGATCCACTGAGAAATAGTCCAGGATGGTGTGCCTGTGACTTGGGGTCTTCTCAGGGGTGTAGCCAGGCAGGTGATGAAGAAGCTTCACTTTTTCCTCAAGTGTGCTGTTGTAGTGTCTATCTGATGTGGTCCTGTGGTGCTCTTGACAGTAGCTGGCAGCCA
>PVIC010000680.1:27269-111517 GCA_004025085.1 Thryonomys swinderianus | reverse complement strand
CTGACTTGGGATTAAATGTCTGAGTGACTAGACCTGACAATTTGAACATCTTTAAGTATATTTATTGACCAATCTTACCTCCTGTCTGTGAGATACTTGTTTTAATGGTCTTTTGACTGCTGTCCTCTTGGATTTTAAATTTTCTTTTGGTATCTGCTGTATTTTCTCCCAGTGTACAATTTTTTTTCTTTTGTAATTACATGACAAAAATTTTTTAAAAAATTTTAATGTGAACAAATATAGGAATCTTTTCCTTAACCATTTGTGCTTTTTGTGTCTTGGTATCTTCCCTTTTCCTGTGGTTATGAAGATATTCTTCAGTATTTATTCTCTAATAAAAGCTTCAAGGGTTTCATCCTTGTATTTAAGTCTTTAATTCTTCTGGAGTCCATTTTTGTGTGTGGTGTGAGAGAAGGATCTGACTTGTTTTTTTCCTAGCCCAAATTTCTAAATGAGTTTTCCTGTCCTCCCTGATCGGCAGAGCCATATCTTGACTTAGGAGAGAATGTTGCATCTGAAGGACATGATAAAGTATCTTCTGTTCCTCTCTTCACAAGTGGATTTTACTTCCCAGCTTATCTGAGGCCCCTTCTTTTTTCATGTCTCCAGACCTCAGAACACTAGAGGCTGCCAGTAGGGCTTTGATATTTTACTTCCATTCTCTCCTCAGCTTTCCTGCCACCCACAACAACCTAAGATCCTGTAGCATGGGTTGGACTGAAAGGCAGCAAAACATATTTCTCTTGCTTCTATGGCCACAGATTCTCCAGCTTTGTATTGGAAACCATGACCTATTTATGAGAAGAAGGAAAGCCGATTCTTTGGAAGTTCAGCAAATGAAAGCCCAAGCCAGGGAGGAGAAGGCTAGAAAGCAGGTAAGCAAGGCCTGGTTTTTTTTTTGAGACAGGGTCTCGCTTTGTAGTTCAGGTTGGCCCTGAGCTCACTATGTAGCCCAGGCAAGCCTGGAACTCAGCAATCCTCCTGCCCCTGCCTCCTGAGTGCTGGGATTACAGGCGTGAGCCACCATGCCCAACATTGTATGTGGTTTCCGGGATCGAACTCAGGACCTTGCACTTGCAAGGCAGGTGCCGGAACCACTTAGCTAAATCTCTGGCCCAGCAAGGCCTGGTTTTAATTGATGATGTCCCTGCCTGATCAGCTGTGGCCTAGGAGGTAAGGGTGGCTGTGAGCAGTAGGAGTCATTTCGCCGTGGATGTACTGCTCTTATTTTATCCTGTTGGATCTTTATAGCTGATATCCAGTTAGTGGGATGTTAGCTTTGGAAATGAGCAATACATTCTATACGCATATCTACAAGAAACATCTCTAGTCATTCGTAAACTTAAATGAAGTTAAATGTGATTAACACAGTTTGGGATGTGGTAGCCAAGTACGCTTTCATCTCTCCATCCACCTAGCTATCTTTCTTTTTGCATGCCTCCTTTGCCTGGCCTTCTCCTTTTTTTAATTAGATGGTGATAGAATAGATGGCGACATTTCAGTGCTCGTTGCTGGAATGCTAATTAGACTCAGGCCGCACTTCCTTACTGTGGGTCAGGCTGGGCACATACCACCTGCTGTGGGAGGTGCCAGGGAGCACCTATCAGCAGACTGGACGATCTGCATCAGTGTTTTCTACTCATAGACCTGCTCTACTCACCAAAATCCATACACCTAATTTGGGCCTTGCTGTTAAGAATATCAATTGTGTTTTTGGCTGAACTGCTAGATAGCATAACAGCAGCTGTGGTCGGCTGCCCTCAGGACTTGCAAGCTCAGAGGTATAATAATTAGTTTGTGTGCTGCTGTTTGATTTGGATACCCCAGAGAGACTGCTTCCTGCTCTGGGATTTAGAGTGAAATGCCCAGTTTGATCCAGTCAGCTGTCAGCTGTCTATCTCTTTGCTTTCTGGGACAGTGGGCCATTGCGATGGTCTTTGGGGTGTTTCGGGATGATGGGATTGGTTCTATTGGAAACAGAAATGCTAGTGAGCCAGTGTGGGGTCACAGTGGCAACTTCCAGAAGAGTTCCCTGTGACATCTTTCTCAGGAGAGCAAAGCTTAGAAGTGAGAGAGCTGAAATTGTCAAGGAGCATCCAGGCCTCTGGCCCTTGGCAAAGAGTAGCTGAAAACCCTGTGAGCCTGTGCTCGCTGCCTGTCAGGCTCACTCCATGGCATGTGAGCAACTAGAGATCAAAGGGCTTTGTGGTCCATTAGTACACTGACCTTAGAGCTAGATCTGACACTAAGTACTGACTCAGTTTTCTCATCCATTAAATGGTGCTAGTGGTGCCTCTTTGTCTCAGATGGAAGTCCTGTTTTGCCTGAAGCCTGGGTCATTCTTGTAAGCGATTTGCAGATAGGGAAGTCTTTTATTATTGGGGTCAGGTCTGGGAACTGAAGGAAGCTGCCTGGGGCTTTTTTCAAGAGGTGAATAATAGAGATGGAAATAATATGATGGAAATTAGGGAACAAATTGGCCAAGCCTTTCATTGACCTGCAAGAGGAAAAGCAGAGAACTTAACAGTATTTTATTGCTTTTCAGTGCATTATTCTTTAATGTTCTGATACATTTTTTTGGCTTCCTATTTAGAAAAAGCAGCAGTCTTAGAAATCTACTAGAATTTGGGATAAGATGAAAGCCAAAAGGAAGTAATTAAATGTGCTTTCATTTCTTAAGGCAGAAAATAGTACAGTGGTCACTTGTGGCTTTTCCTTTCTGAACTCAGTTAGTGCTGTGGGATCACAGAGAATAGCGCTGTCCTAGGCGTGTTCCCCTTATTAAGCTCGGCAGGTGGCCCAATTAACACAGTGATCCAGAAGGCAAGGGAGGCAGCAGGGACATGGCAGTGAGGCTTTGTACTATTGCCTTAAGGATGGGGGCTGTGCTCCCTGCCTGGCTCCGGAGTTGCCTCTGCATGGAGCCCTGTGAGGCTGTGCTGTGGCTACTTCCGTGTCCCCCCTGAGAAAAGCCATAGCCATTGATGCGTCACACGCGGTTCCATCTTCTCCATGGGGCAGAGGCAGGAGGGGAGCTATTGTAAATGAGATCAGAGGTGTGTGAATGGTCTGTGTGGCTTAGAAACGATGAGGCGGTTCATCTGACCAGAGGAGAGAGCTGTGTGTGTGCTGCCGCTCAGGAAGGAGGAACCTGCGCTGTGATCCGCCAGCTACCGGGCAAGGCTGTGTGAGGTTTCCCAACCAACAGGGGCATCGCAAGGTCACTGTTGCTGTACGCCTCAGAGGATCGTTCCCTTCTGTCTGGGTGGAGGCTGAACTTGGTGTTTTGTTCTTCATTTGTTTGTTGGTTCACTACTAGAAATTTTTTCCAAGGAGCACGGCTTCCATCTGAGCACAGTGTCCAGTGACCCAAGCTGCCAAAAGTAAAGGGAAGAGAAGGGCCCCTAATGGGAGACTAAGCAGACAGGATGGGGGGGTCTTCGGAGCACTGTGAGTCAGTGCTTGCTTTTGTTCACCCCCAGATGGAGCGGCAGCGCCTCGCTCGAGAGAAACAGATGCGGGAGGAGGCTGAGCGCACACGAGATGAGTTGGAGAGGAGGCTGCTGCAGATGAAAGAAGAAGCAACAATGGCCAATGAAGCACTGGTGATTTCTGTGGAGTCAGGGTCCCAGGGGCTAATGCGGGGACTTCTGTGAATGAGCAGCATTTGGTTAGAACGTGCTTTATGTTGATTAGAGGTGGAGGCAGGTGGATTGAGTTCAAGGCCAGCCAAGATAACATGGTGAGACCCCTGTCTCAAAAAAATAAAAGCAGCTGGGCGTGGTGGCTCACGCCTGTAATCCCAGCACTCGGGAGGCAGACACAGGAGGATTGCTGAGTTCGAGGCTTGCCTGGGCTACATAGTGAGCTCAGAGCCAGCCTGAACTACAAAGCGAGACCCTGTCTCAAAAAAAATAAATAAATAAAAAATAAATAAAAATAAAAGCAGCTGGGAACGTAGCTCGGTGGTAGAGCACCCCAGCTTCAGTCTTCAGTACCACACACAAAGAGTGTCAGCGCTGGAGCCAGGGATGTAACTCAGTGGCAGAGCACTTGCTGAGCATGTGTGAGGCCCAGGCTTGACCCCAGCACTGCAAAGCCCTTGTGCAGACAGAAGTAAATCCAGGTTGGGTGAACGTACAGCCAAACTCCACTTTGACCTTGGAGTTGTGGGGGTGATGGCCTGGGGCTTTCGTCTGTATTGAAGGACAGTTAGCAGTGTCGCTGGCCTTTGACTGCTAGATGCCAGTAACATTGCCTCATCCTCTGACATTCGGAATGTTTCCAGCTATTGCCCCATGTCCCCCAGAGTAACAACCCTCCTCTAGTTTTGAACCACCAATTTAAAGAGAAGACAGTTTATGTTGTATTTCTGCCTCAAAAGCATAATAAGCCTCAGCTAAAGTTGCACTTAGAGTGCTCTTTCTTGTTCCCTGTGGTTGGAGTCCCAAGGGCCCCTCTGAATAGTAGGGAGGGTATGTGGTTTGTCATCTATTGCCAGAGTTTTCTGAGGTGATGCTTAGTGACAAGACCCAAGGAGTCTGTGGCTGGCTCTTGTCTGAGTACATCCAGATCCGGATGGGAGAAGAGCCTCGCTAAGAGCACACTTCCTTCCAGATGCGGTCAGAGGAGACGGCAGACCTGCTTGCGGAAAAGGCCCAGATCACCGAGGAGGAGGCCAAGCTCCTCGCACAGAAGGCGGCAGAGGCTGAGCAGGAGATGCAGCGCATCAAGGCCACGGCCATTCGGACAGAGGAGGAGAAGCGCCTGATGGAGCAGAAGGTGCTAGAGGCCGAGGTGCTGGCACTGAAGATGGCTGAGGAGTCAGAGAGAAGGTGAGGGGTGTTCTGGGCACAGGGATCCTGTGAAAAGCCAGGAAAAGGGCCACTTAGTCCTAACTGTGGCCTGAAGCAGAGCTGGACACAGCCATCTTCAGGCTGCTCCTCCATCACCTAGGGTAGGGTGGTTCCTTCCATGCCAGGCCTTAATGACTGGACCTCTTGGATAGGCAGAATGCACTTCTCTCGCCTCTATGCCATGACCTCGTCTCTCCCATAGCCCAGTTTTCAGCAAAGCTGTTAATGTACAAATTGCTTTTAGCCAAGGAGATACAAAGAGGGTTTTTTGCATTTTTAAAAAATTTCAGTTCTTTCCCCTTTTTATTTGAAGGGGATGCAAGAAAACAGAAATTACTTACATGTCAGAGAAATGAGGTGCCTGCAGCCTTCTTGGCAGATGAGGGAAAGAGGCTACGATCCTGTTTGTAACCAGCATGCCCTAGCTCGTGACCAGGTTGAAGTATGGAACCATTGTACTTTTCAGAGACTATTCTAGGCTCTGGATTGTTCTGGTCCTGCAGCCTTGAGATAAACACTGGCACATTCCCCACAGCATCTGGTTCTGTTGATTTAGAACACTTGAATTTGGCTTCTAGCAACTAAGGTGATTCACTATAGCTTTCTTCACCATTCTTTGCATATCATTCTGAGAATATGGTTTCCTAGATGCCTGTCTTGTGCCAGGCCGCTTTCCTTCTCTGCATGGATCATATCCTCTGTGACTGATGGATATTAGGCTAGGTACCCATATGCCAGGCCTTACATGCTGCTCTCAGCCCATGTCCCATGAGGCAAGGGTCTGAACCAAGAAGCATTTGCCCTCAATAGCCAGGTTTTTCTTTCTACCCAAAGAAAGTGAGCACTTAGTGAGGGTGTTTTACCTGGGAGCGGTAAAGAACCAGTTAGCTGGAACCACTGAGCTAAATCTCTGGCCCTCTAGTATAAGACTTTTGATCACCAGCACTTTTGTTTGCACAGCCCACTCTTACCCAGAAATAAGCCAAGAAACATTGTGCCCTACCCCACCACACACACCTACTGGAGAAGTTCTATATTTTATAGAGCAGCATCTCAGTGTGTTGCTCAGACTGGCCCCAGATCCTGGGGCTCAAGCAACCCTCTGTCTCAGCCTCCTGCAGATGTGGGATTACAGGTGTGCACCACTGTGCCTGGCTGGTTTGCATAGCTTCTTGTTTGGCTCTTGCCTCACTGGCTTCCCCAGTTTTCCAGTGTAGTTTTACCAGTTGAAATGAATGAATGCCTATGAATATTGTTCTTGTTTTGGAAGTTCTGTCTTCCTGTAAATGTCTCTGCCCTGCTGTCCTTGTTTGCTTTGACAAGTACCTTGAGGTTAACCCAGCTCCCTCCTCTCCTGGGATGGGGCAGGGGTGAGGATCACCTCTCTGCGCATTTTCTTCTATGGAACTGACACATCCTTTCCTTGCAGGGCCAAGGAGGCAGATCAACTGAAGCAGGACCTGCAGGAAGCCCGAGAGGCAGAGCGAAGAGCCAAGCAGAAGCTCTTGGAAATTGCCACCAAGCCCACGTACCCGGTGAGTCTGGGCAGGGGCCACAGCCAATGGCTGCTTTAGACCTGGTGACTTGTCCCTCTCAGCCCTTCACTTACCCTGACAGTGCCTTCAGGGTGACAGTTCCAACCTAGCCTGGCAGAGCAAATAGCACAGAACCTGCCTGTGGCCAGAGACCAGGCAGAACATCCTCTGTCACCATTTGGCCTCAGATTCAGTGTTACCTCTCTGATTACCTAGATAACAGGCAGCAGGGCCTTTTCCAGCTCTCCAGTGTTTTTTTTAATTCTAAGTAATATAGTCTCAAATTTTCCTCAGAAGAATTTGCTCTCGGGCCAGAGGATTAGGTCAGTGGTTCCGGCACCTGTCTCGCAAGCGCAAGGTCCTGAGTTCGATCCCCGGAAACCACATACAATGCTGGGCGTGGAGACTCACGCCCACCAGCAATCAATACCACATACCACAGTGCCGGGCGTGATGGCTCACGCCTGTTATCCCAGCACTCGGGAGGCAGAGACAGGAGGATTGCTGAGTTCGTGGTGGCTTGCCTGGGCTACATAGTGAGCGCAGGGCCAGCCTGAACTACAAAGCGAGACCCTGTCTCAAAAAAAAAAAAAAAAAAAGAATTTGCTCTCTAGTCCCCTAATGCTTAGCTGAAGATAATCTTCTACCATCAGTAGATACCATACACCATAATTAATAGTTTTGGGAAGGGATTGACTGTCTACCTCAAAGTGAATTATTGCTAAGATTTCAACCTCGGTCTGGGGACAGGGAGACAGACTTCTGCTAAATGGGATCACAAAATAAACAGAAACTATTTCCCTTCCACTCCACTCACCTGTTCCATATCCACTCAATACCACACAGTTGAAAATTTATATCCAGGCAGGTGTGCACAGGTGCCTAGAACATGGCCCAGCCCAGGGGGAGGTGAGGCTGAGAGTGGCACCTGAGCTGCTCCTGAAGGCGGAGCAGGGACTAGCGAGGCGGAGGAGATGACAGGATGTTCTAGGCAAGGGCACAGATGCACCCTGCAGCTGAGACACATGGCCATTCACACGCACGGCACAGTCAGTCACTGCACACTCATGCACATGGCACAAACACACACTGCACTTTCACGCATGTGGCATATTCACACATGGCACAGATACACCCAGGCACAGGAGGGATGAGCTAGCCAGGGTTTGAGCTGGAGAAATGCTAACAGTTTGCTATTTCTGTGTGCCGTGGTTATCAGTTACGGGGTAGCAGAGCACTGTAAGCCAAATGTGCAGCTCTCAACACCTTCTTATTATCATCTCTGAAGCACGGTGAGTTGAGTCGGGCTGATGTTCTTGGTCAGGGTCTCTCAGGTAGTTGCAGACAGGTGAGAGCTGGAAGTGGAGTCATCTGAGGGCTCAGCTGGATTGTATGCCTGAGATGTGTGTGCACATTTAAAACGTGTTAGAGCAAATTTGATACATTGCTCTAATTTTGCTGTTCTTAGCAGCAATTCCTAGAGATCATCCATACCAGCTTTTAACCCTGTTCGGTCTTATGGCAAGATTATAATGCATCTAACCAGTCCCTTACAGATGAATATTTAGTCTGTTTTCTTTTACGGTTTTGAACAAAGCCATACTAACATTCCTCAATGCAGATCTCTGCACATACGGTGTGTCTGTATTCGTAGAAAGGATTATCATAAATAGAACTATAAAATGCCTAGCATTCTGGCTGGACACTCCTGGCCCAGCTTGCCACCATTAGAAATTATAACTGTATACCCTGCTAAATTTTCACAGACAGAACACATCCATGTACTCAGCCCTCAGATCAGAAAAACACACTATTTGTAGGAACCTGGAAGCCTCTGCTCAGCACCACTTCTGCCAGTCTCTAGACTCCCTGCTTCAGGCCTTATTGTCCCATATGAAAGTTCTGAGGCTCCATTCCTTCCCAGACACCATATTGAACTCCATAAAGGATCCAAGGATGAAAAGGAAGCAAATTCAGCCCTCAGGAAACTGCAGACAGCAGAAAGAAGATATAGTCAGAAAAGAGTCTTTATAGTGTAGAGTTATGAAAAAGATCCATCACAGAGCCATGAACACAATCTTAGGGGACAGGAAAAGAAAGGGTGGCCTTCTTTGTGAAAGGGATCTGGAAAGGCTTCGATAAGAGATCAAAGGGCTTGAGAAGGGTCTTGCAAAAGGGATTGATCTTAAGAGATGGGAAAGCACTACAGGAATAATAATTACAACAGAGAACTTCGTAGGGCAAATAATGGAAGAAACTAGGGAGGTAGATTAGGGCCATATTTTGGATGACCCTTTGTTCAGGAATGAGAAAGTCTCAAAACAAATCTAGTGACTTCATGCTGTACTTCAATCTTATTACTTCATCCAAATTTGATATCCTTAGTGTCCTGGCAGAACCCTACTGGCCCAGAACTAGACTCCTGCCCAGCTGCCCGCACATGGGCTGCAAATGGCCAGCACTGGCTGGACACTCTCAGCCTAGCTTGCCACCATCCTTCTTACCTGGCACCCATCTCCTTCTGGAACATTCTCTGATTGCAGCAGAAGCAGCATCTCTTCTAACATGTCCCCTTCAGCCCTCTTAGCCTGTTGCTCCCTGGCTCCAATAGTTGCCTTATTTAACTGAGGATTTATGAACATATCATTTCTCGAAGGAAACCTTCCGGTGCTCAGAGTCAGAGACCCTGTCTTCTCTACAACTCTAGATCCTTGTGCAGGAAAGGAGAGTTTGCTAAATTAAAAAGTGAGTGAGAGTTTGTGTTTGATTTGATTGATCATTGGAAAGGTTAAATATATAGGAAGACAAGTAATTTGACTGGCTTTTGGTCTGATCACAGTAGCTACCACAGGCTGAGTGCCTATGTGTTGAGATTTCTGAGTTTTTGTTTCATTTAATTTCTGCTGACCAATAAATATTACACTGACATTGAAGTCCTGGCATTCCCTTTCTTGGGACTCTACCTGGGCAGCACTGAATGAATGTGGAGGGCGTGTTCCCGTAAAACCTGCATCTCCTAATTCTGAGCTTTCTCACTGATAGCCGGTGAACCCCATCCCAGCGCCAATGCCTCCTGACATACCGAGCTTCAACCTCATTGGTGACAGCTTGTCTTTTGACTTCAAAGATACTGACATGAAGCGGCTTTCCATGGAAATAGAGAAAGAAAAGTATGTAGTCTCCTGGGGCCTGCTTGGGGCAGCTGGGAACACGAACGAATGGATCTACGTGTGGGGACACAAAGGGTCATGATGGAGCTGTCGCCAGCTCCTTTGCTCAGCTATCACCCACTGGAGGACAAGTTTTCTAATTAGAAATTAAAGACAGTAGATCAGCAGTCAGTGCTTCGGGATGAAAATGTCATTTGATTGGTGGCCTGGAGTTCATAGTGGCTCAGAATTCTGCCTAAAGAATGGAACTAGCTTGTCAGGAGCCTCCCAGGCAGTCACACCACTCTTCTCATGGATTAAACTGCAGTTTTCTCCTAGATGTGTTCCCTGACAGTGCTTCCTCTGTCTAGAACAAAAGTAAGATAGAAGAAAGTCAGGCCTGAGAGCAAGAAAGCCAGCAGTCAGGTGGGAGATCTCCAGTGTCAGTCAGCCCAAGCAGAGCCCCAGGTTGGCCTGGGATGCTGTTATGGTCAGTGGAAATGTAATCAGAGATGGTGAGAGTCCTACTGCAGGGGAAAGTTAAGTAAGGTCCCCCCACTCCTAGAACCAGAGATAAACTGATTCATGATGCCACCATTGGCAGGAAACAGTCATAGTAGCTACCACGTCATATACCCTATATGTTAGAACTTTTTGGCTTTTGTCTCATTTAATTCCAGTTTATACTGACATCAAAGGTATGTTTCAGTGTTCCTTTTTTTTGAGACAGGGTCTTGCTTTGTAGTTCAGGCTGGCCCTGAGTTCAAGTCCTTTTAATTCTTTCTATTTTGAGACATGGTCTCCCTTAGTCACTGAGTTGCCCAGGTTGGGCTCAATCTTGGAATCCTTCAATCTTAGCTTTCCAGAGTCCAGGGATCATAGTCATGCACGCCATGCCTAGCTTTAGTATTTCTGTTTTAGAGATGTTTTGTAGATGAGAATACACTGTTGCTCAGTGTATCTACATACAGGTGAGAGTTAGACTTTTTCTTTCCCCTTGTTGGTTAAGTGAGCTTCTGTCATATATAGGGGTTGAGGTTTGTGTACAAGTGGGTCTGTGGACATGACCTGTCAGAAGAGTTCATCAGAATTACGGCTTTAAGAAGGGTCAACGCCTGTCATCCCAGCACTCGGGAGGCTGAGACAGGAGGATTGCTGAGTTCGCGGCGGCTTGCCTGGGCACCATAGTGAGCTCAGGGCCAGCCTGAACTACAAAGCGAGACCCTGTCTCCAAAAGCAAAAAAAAAAAAAAGAAAAGAAGGGTCAAGACAAGGATTTATACCAGCTTCCAGGAGGCTTATTTCATGTGCTTTTATGTACAGAACTAAAAATTACCTATGACAACTGGTGTCTGTTGAGTATTTTGGGATTTTACAGAGGACCTCCTAATCTTTCTTTAGTCCTGACCACAGTCCTATAATCATTATGCTAGTTTTTCCAATGAGGAAAAAAATTCCTAGAAGTTAAGTGACCAGCCTGTGAGTGGCCAGATTGAGAGGTGAACCCCAGGCCCCCAGTCTCTGGCTTTCACATGGACATGTGGGTCACGCTGCTAGCCTGAGCCCTGATGGACAGTGTCCTCTTGCTGCAGAGTGGAATACATGGAGAAGAGCAAGCATCTACAGGAGCAGCTCAACGAGCTGAAGACAGAAATTGAAGCCTTGAAACTAAAAGAGCGGGAGACAGCTTTGGACATTCTGCACAACGAGAACTCGGACAGGAGTGGCACCAGCAGCAAGCACAATACGATTAAAAAGGTACTCAGAGTCTCTTGGCTTTTGCTGATCAGGACATTCATTAATGAAATGTGAGGTTGGCATCTGGTTTCCTCAGGAGCCGAGTCATTAGACTGTTGTCATTTTTTACATGTACTTAGTTGAGGAAATTTTTCAACTCCTGCCAGAAAGGAAATTTAATCTGCCAGTGACCATGAGCCCATTGGCTTGATGGAAGTGGAGCTTGTGTTAAAAGCTCTGGTGAGACAGTTTTTGATCCATCATTGAGCATTAAAGCAGTTCTGTCTTTTAATCCAAAGGGAGTTATGCTCAGGGAACTGCCTTGCTTAATGCGAAGGCAAAATGAAGATAATGGGGTCCCCTCTAGTCTTTTATGGTTTGTTTTGTTTCTGTTTGTCTTTTTTTTTTTTTTTTTTTTTTTTTTTTTTTTTTTTTTTTTTTTTTTTTTGAGACAGGGTCTTGCTTTGTAGTTCAGGCTGGCCCTGAGCTCCCTATGTAGCCCAGGCAAGTTTTGGACTCAGCAGTCCTCCTGCCTCTGCCTCCCGAAAGCTGGGATTACAGGCGTGAACCACCATGCCCAGCATTGTGGTATGTGGTACTGATTGCTGGTGGGCATGAGTCACCACACCTAGTACTGTTGTATGTGGTTACCGGGATTGAACCAGGGACCTTAGCACTTGCTAGGCAGGTGCCAGAACCACTGAGCTAAATTTCTAGCCCCTTTTTCTTTATTCATAGTAATGTAGATTGAATCTCAGACCTCATACATACTAGGCTATATCCCCAGCCCTTTTTTTTTTTTTTTTGAGACAGGGTCTTGCATTGTAGTTCAGGCTGGCCCTGAGCTCACTATGGAGCCCAGGCAAGCCTCAAACTCAGCAATCCTGTCTCTGCCTCCTGAGTGCTAGGATGACAGGTGTGAGCCACCACGCCCGGCACTGTGATATGTGGTATTGATTGCTGGTGGGCGTGAGTCTCCATGCCTAGCATTGTATGTGGTTACCAGTGATTGTACTCAGGACCTTGCGCTTGCGAGGCAGGCACTGGAACCACTGAGCTAACCCTCTGGCCCATCCCCAGCCCTTTTTTAAAAAAACTTAATTAATTAATTTAGTGTGACAAGTTGTCACTATGTAAGACCACTTTGGCTATGAACTCTGTGTAGCCCAGACTGGTCTTAAGCTCATGACTCTCCTGCCTCAGCTACCTGAGTGCTAGGATTACAGATGTGTTCTGCCATACCCCGCCCCCCAGCTAATTCTTAAATTTTATTTTGAGAAAGTCATCTAGGCTGGCCTTGAACTTGGGATCCTCTTGTCTCCGTGTCCCCACCAGCACCAGAAGCAGTAGCTGGATTATAGGTGTGTGCCACCACGTCCAGCTTCCTTTTGAGTGTTGTTTTGGTTTTTTGTTTGTTTTTGGTACTGGGATTGAACTCAGGACCTGACAGTTGCCAGCCAGGTGCTGCACCCTGTGCCACTGAGCAAAGACCCTGGTCTTTGTGTGTTTTTTGGTTTGTTTATCTTACCCACCCCCAAGTCTTGTGCATTCCCTGTGTATAAAAGCTTTATTTCCATGTTTTCTTCTAGTTTCATTTTTTTGTCCCTTCCTTTCCTTTTGTGTTTTTGAGTGGCAAAGATGATAAAATCTTGTTCTTGATTCAGAAACTGTATTTTAAGTGTTCAGCTTTTTTCATACTTCAAAGGAAAGTAAGGGAACCTTAATGTTTTTAAAACCTGAGTCCTACTGGTGTTGGTGGCTCAAACCTGTAATTCCAGCACTCGGGGGGCAGAGGTAGGAGGATTGCTGAGTTCGAGGCTTGCCTGGGCTACATAGTGAGCTCAGGACCAGCTTGAACTCTAGAGCAAGACCCTGTCTCACAAAAAAACAAAAAACTGAGTCTTCATTGTGGAGTTCCAGTTTCCTATCTTTCCCTCCTGGTGTGTAAAGCTGTTGGCATTTTAGAGACTTATAAGTTAAAGTTAAATTGTATACCCATTATCAGGCCAAGAGTCTAAGTCTCTTATTTGGGGTAAGTGGGAAGGTCCTTTGTGGTCAACAAAGCTCTGCCTTTCGCTAATAGCCAGGGATCCCGTTATATCTGTAAAAGAGGTGTTATTTAGATTGAGTTTAGATACCATTTATATGGTTCAGTTTTTACCCTTTACCTTGGTCTTTAAAATGGTCTCCTAATTTAAGGACTTATCTCTTTTCAGTGGCTAAACTGTGGTTGAAACCCCAAGAAATCTGTACCTCATTACTCATTGCTGGTGGATACAATAGGAAATCCCCACTTTTTACTCTTAACTCTAATTACAGTTGACAGTGGGTAAAGAATTCTTTTTAATAGCATAATTTAGAAGGAAAGTCATTCTCTATTCTGTGTTCTTACCTCTGGCTTCTGTCATTTTCTGGGTTTCCTTTCTAAAACAAAGTTACTAGTTAGCGAAAGTGGTGTTAAAGGGAGGCCTCCATCCTTGACCAAAAGGATAAGCCAATGATTGGGCCAGTGAGCTGGTCAGCTTTTGAGGGTGATATTTCAAATCCCCTCCCCCTGCCCCAGTCACCTGAGCACTCTGAGCAGCATTCTCTTTCCCACTACTGAGGTGGTGGTGAGTTGGGCCCTCAGCCATAGGAGCCTGAAATGCTGAAAACTAGAGACATTCTCAGGCCATAAAAACAAACAAATCACTCCATCACAATTTCAGGCCTGACTGAGCATTTTGCAAATGGCACATGTGACATTGTTGATATCACAGGGTGTGTTTTTGTTTTTCTTCATTTTATTTTGCTGGTTTAGCCTCAAGCCCAAGGCAGAAGACCTATCTGCATTTGAGTCCTCAAAGTAGGTTGTTCCCAGGTACTCTGTCTGTGGTGATGGTCCTGCCCTCTGTGATACTAACCCATGCATGAGCTTGCCTGTCTCTGTCCCAGGGCACGCTGCAGCATGCTTTGACTGAGAGCAGACATCCACCCTGTAGGGCCAGGCCAGCCTCCAGGACCCAAAAGCCCGCCTCATGCTGAAGAGCATGTCACAGGCTGCAGGACTGGGGGTCCTTCCCCTCTGTGTTATTGTTGGGCTGGGAAAGGTCATGGCTTCTTGTCCATTCAGGTCTGTCTAAAAGTCCTCTGTTTTGGTGATATACTTCTTGGATAAATAACCCTAGCATGGAAATGGGGACAGTTTGGGTGCTTTTAAGACTGTTGTCTCTCAATACCTGCTATGTAATGGTAAGCTCTGCAGTCTATGGTCCTACCTGGCAGCTTCTGATCATAGAAGGGAGGGGTTGTCAGACACACTCCTGTTCTGAACACACCCCTTTCTTTTTCCAGTACAGCACACAAAAACACCAAGACAGCCCGAGTGTATTATCTGTTCCATTGCTCCAAAAGCTGCCTGGGCTTTGGCTCAGTATAGAGTGCAGTTGGGAGCAGGGTGACCCCACACTGGGACGGTACTGTTCTGGGCCCCAGGAGATGCATATTAAATGGTTGTGTAGTGATCAGTCGAACCACTGCTGTTCTTCAAACGTGCCTGAACCCTGGAGAGAATTTATTCTGCCCATTAATAAGATGATATTCCCTCAGCACTCAGGAGCTGAGGCAGGAGGATCACTGAGTTTGAGATCAGTCTGGGCTACTTAGGGAGTTCAAGGTTACACTGAACTACAGAGTGAGACCCTGTCTCAAAAAAAAGAAGAGGAAGCCAGGCCTGGTGGCTCAGGCCTGTAATCCCAGCACTAGGGAGGCAGAGACAGGAGGATTGCTGAGTTCGAGGCTTGCCTGGGCTACACAGGGCCAGCCGGAACTGCAAAGCGAGACCCTGTCTCAAAAACAAACAAACAAAAAAAAAACAAAGAAGAGGAAGAAGAAGTTCCACCTCCGCTTTCATCTAATCTGCAGTCATGCTGTGCCAGTAAAGTAAGCCCAGTACCATCCAACAGGAGTATAGAGTGCTTCCTTCAGGGTCCTCCCTGGAGTCAGGTAGCGTAAGCTGATTGGAAGCTTTCTATCAGAAATGAGATATAGCATAAGATAGATTGTATTTATTTTTTTTTGTGGGATTGAGACAGAGTCTTGATTTGTAGTGCAGATTGGCCTTGAACTCACTATGACACCTAGGCTGGTCTCAAACTTGTGGCAATCCTCCTGCCTAAGCCTCCCAAGTGCTAGGATTATAGACATGCGCTACATACCAGGTTAAAATAGACTGCATTTATGATCATTATCCCAGCAAGAGAAGTTAGCTATTAAAGACTTGGATAAATCTTTAATGAGATAAGGAGAGCTGTTAATGATTCAATAAATCCGTGGCATGAACCCCAGTTTGGTTGTGCTCTAAGCCCTGAGTGGCTTGGTGGGCTCCTGTTTCTTCAGCTCTTGTGCCCACCTTGGCCTCGATGCCCTGACACTAAGCAGTGACACCTCCGAGCAGGGCAGTTAGGAGCAGCATCAGAATGGGAAGGCCTATGGATTTCCACCCAAATGGTGGTGGTCCTGTGGCCACGGGCACCATGGCTGGGTCCACCATGGTTTGCTGGACTTTTTGATTAACACCAAGGTGAGCAGAAACCCAGCTTTGTTTTTGCCTGTGCTATTATTTATTCCCTGTGTAGGACTAGATAGTAAAATCTGAGTGTTTCCCCCTTCCTTCTTTTTGTAGGGGTATAAGATGTTTAGCTTTTTCAAAGTCCTAATTTTTAGGGTCAATTCTCATTGAATTGTTATTATAGACAATGAAGTTTCAGTTTTGATCACATTGGTACAGCTCCTGGGATATACAATAAGAGGCCCTTAAAGCATTTGGTTAGTGGTGACCTGAGTCTGTAGTGGAAGTCCTCTTACCATTACCTAGGGTAGAGCTGCTTTATCGTGTAAGCACACTCTGTGATAGTCATTCAACAATAAAATTGTCTAACAACACATTTCGTGCACTATGTCCCTATTGTTAAGTGACATGTAACTGTGTATGGAGGCATTTATTCCTTCACCTGTTCGCTTCAATGCCTTTTCTTTTCTTTTTGGTTTGTTTTCTGAAATAGGTCTTGCTATGTAGTTTGGGCTGACCTTGAGTTCACTATATATCCTGAGCTAGCCTCAAGCTTGTGGCAGTCCTCCTGCCTCAACCTCCCATGTTCTCAGATTTCAGATGTGCATCACCATGCCTGGCTTCACTTCAGTGTCTTGCTTTCAAAGCAAGTGCTAGACTGTTTAATCCAGAATTCTCATTCATCAAGATTACTAAAAGTATGGGCTTGCTTTTAGTATACAACCAGAGTTCTCCCAGCATCTGTAGGTTCAGTAGTGGCAGCATTTGGTGCACATGAAGTTTGAAGCATGTTTCATTTTCTAAACTTTAGCAGTTCCCATGGCCAGGACTGATGACAAGCCACCTGCTTGTGTTGAGGGGGTTCTGAAGTCATGCCTGCTGCAGTCTGGCAGATGTGAGCCCAGCCAGAGAGAAGTGCCACAGGAGACAGCAAGATGTCAAGGGCACAGCTCCGTCTAGAACACTTAGGGGTGAGAACTGCAAGAACTGGTGGTGACCTGGAGACTTTCCAGTGTCCGGAGCTGAGAGTTCATTAACCACCAGGGTCCAAACCAGCCTGCATTGGTTTCTGTTTTATTTTAATGGTTATGATCATAGACTCTTCAGCACAACAATGTGTCTACTTCTGTACAGTCCAGGCATATTCCTCCTCCTCCCTTTTAGTACTCTCTGCTTCATCTAGAGGTTTAGTGTTTCACGTGGTCTGAGCAGTTTCCATGGGAATGGTGGAAAACCAAAATTAATTCAAGGGTCATACCCTTGGGTGACTACAGTACCTTGGTACTGGTGAGAGGCAGAACTGTCTGGTTACCTGAGGTACCCCTTCTTTTCTCTCTTTTGAAAGTTAAGTGTGTTTACCTGTAAAAGGTAAATATAAGCCGGCTATAGTGGAATGCCTCCTCAGCTACTTAGGAGGCTGAGGCAGGAAAATTACAAGTTTAAGGCCAGCTTGATCACCTTGCCAAGATCCTTTCTTAAAAAACAAAACGAGAAAGGAGGAAGGAATGAAGAGAGAGAGAGAAGGAGGGAGGGAGAGGAAAGAGAAAAGAGACCGTATGTGGCTCAGTGGTAGAGCATTTGTCTACCATGTGAAACCTGGGTTTGATACACAGCACCTTGCAAACAGAAGTGTGTGTGTGTGTGTGTGTGTGTGTGTGTGTGTGTTACACGTAGTGCCTCCCCACTGTGATGATGAGGGAATGCACATGAAACACTTGGCACAGTAAGGGTTTAGTAGTATAAAAAACCCAAACCTGCTTGTGGACCCCTGGTAAGGGAGGGAGGAAGGTACAGGAAGGCATCACGGGTCAGATTACTACATGTATGTACAGCACTGGTAATGAACATATTCATTAATTGGCATGTGATGGCAATAGAAACTTCTAAAAAGCCAGAATTAACTTTACTGGTTCCTTGGGTTTGCAAGGGTATATTTTCCTCCTCTTGCTAATTTCCCTCCCCACATTTCCATTTTCCCCCCACTGGTGGCTCACGCTTGTAATCCCAGCACTCGGGAGGCAGAGACAGGAGGATTGCTGAGTTCGAGGCTTGCCTGGGCTCCATAGTGAGCTGAGGGCCAGCTTGAACTACGAAGCGAGACGCTGTCTCAAAAAAAAAAAAAAAGCTGCCCTGGGGAACCTGGATTCCTTTCATTCTCTGACGAAGGGAGAGGGACTTGTGTTCCTGCCATGGCATGGAAGCCTTTGAAGGGGGGGAGCAGGTCCAGCAGTCAGGAGGGGTGGGGGCATTGAGGACTTTGGGTATGAAAATCGAAAATCGGAGCTACCATGCTGACGACGAGAGCAGTGGCCAGGGGTGGTATAGCTGCGTCACCATACCCTGGAGGTGAAAATGTGGTCCAGGAATATGTCCACCTCAGGTGTTGCTGCTGTCATTGAGTTCTGGGCTCTGACCCTGAGCTGGTCCAAGTGCCAGCGAACAACCCCGTCAGTTTTGTGCTCGTAGTCTCTGAAGGACCACAGGGTTTCTGAAGAAATCACCAGATGAGAAACAATGGGATAGTGGAGCTTTGAAAGCTTGTTTCATTAGTTGATGGTTTGGACTGAGTCCAGCCATGGTTCCCACTGGTGGGGGAGCAAGAATAGCAGAGCTTTAGCATTCATAGGATGCCTTGCCAGCTCTCCTAGATTGGGAAGACATGAAAATCCAATGTCATCTCCAGTTTGTGCCGAGACCCCTTGGAGACGTAGGAATGGCGAAGTGAGGCAGAACACTCAGACACCAGGGAAGTGATAAATCTCAGGGAGAGACTACGTGTGTGTGAAAGGCATTTCCCACAATTAAAACGAGTGGCCAAGCCTCCCTGGTGACCTCCGGGGTACAGTGCAGCGTGGAAGGCAGCTGCTAAAACAATTTGTGTCTAATGTGAGGTTCGTCTGTCCAGCCTGCCTCATGACTCAGTGGGCCAAGTGGCTCTGCTGGCTTCAGAATCCAGGCATCGTCTGTCAGAACAAACTCGGCCACAACTTAAAAGGCAGCAACCTGGCCCCTCAGCTCTTTCCTTTGAGACGAGGGAAGAGAAAAGAATGGGAGTGGAATGGGAGCAGCAGCAGGACCTGAAATGGGCATCAAAGCCCCAGAAGAGACTGTGGTGGCCTCCCAGGCTCTGCCCCTTGGCCCTCAGGCCCCTGTGGAAGCACACAGGAGGCTCTTCAGAGTACTCCCTTCAGCATGGACTTAACCTATGTGCACAGTTTCTGGGTGTCACATAACTGTTTCAGGCACACAGTTTCCTTGCTTGTTTGTGGCGATTTGCTAGACAGAAGACTCTACCAGTCTCATTTCCAGAAAGGCTACACTCAGTCCCAGTTTTGTTTGGGAGATTTACCCAGTCAACTAGTTGTTCTTTGAGAGGTGGCTAGCCTACAAACCTTGCCTTGCTGGCCTAGGATGTTTTATGACTTTTTGAAATACCTGCGGTCATTATTGGGCCTTATTTGATGCAGTAAAACATCCCATTTGGCCCCCGGGCCCTGAAGATATATTTCAGTGCTGTCTTTATGGGTATCTGATTTGTTGCTGCAACAGTGGGAGCAGAGAGCTGGGATGCAAACTCATTGTGCAGGCTCTGAGGTTTGTTCTTCTGAGCTCTGCCATGATTTCTCTTTTGAGATTGGCTATTTAAAAGTGACATCAGTATAGCTGGACCTCTTTCCTAAGGCTCTGCTCAGAGTGTTCGATAGATACCACTTAGTCTCCACCTGCCCAGTGAGGTGAATCAGGCCAATTAGTCCGTTTGTCAGGTGGAGGGGCAGAGTAGCAAAAGACCTGCCAGCATCACAGGGGCAGCTGGAGACATAAGCAGATATTACCAGGCATCTTTCTGCTGCTGCAAGTCCCCAAAGGATTAATACACAAAAGGGTCCCCTGAGTAGATTTCTCTCTAGAGCTAATACCAAATTAGATTTGTTCACTGGCATGGATGTGGCCTTTCATTCCACCTCTGGTTAGGGATGAATGCATGGACAGCTTGCTTCCCATGCACATCACCAGGTGGCATTTGGGTGCAAGCTGTCACTAGGAAGACTGCAGAAGAGCTTAACCTGGCCACTTTACAGCAACGAACCCCCTTTAGAACCCTTTCCCCTCAGCTCCAGTGAGGTAGGGGGAATGTTTATCACACTCCAAATGCAAGATTATGTTGGAATTTTCTGCGACTGGATTTGGCTGTCACCTTTCTGCTCCAGAGTCTGCTTCCTCCTTGGGGATCCTGGAGCCAGAGAATCTGCATGTCCTTTTGCATCTCTTGCCTCCCCCGCGCCTTCCTTTTCAATATGTAGTGGCAGAGAGGATGTATAACATGATTTTAGGGCTTGCATTTCAATTCCACTGCATTTTTATGGGACAAGCCGAGTCTCAGCTCCAGGAGTTATTAGGTTAGTATCTAAAGTGGGTTCAGCACTGTGGGCCTTATTGTTTATAATGAATTATCCCCCTCCCCTTCCTTTCTCCTCCCTCGGGATGAGTGGATTGAGGCAAGGCCCCCAGAGACTAGTTGAAGGAATCCTGGTGCTCTGATTAGTTTTGTTCTCTTAGCTTAATTGTAGAGCTTCCTTTTTCTCACCACTAATAGCCAAAGTGGTTCTGTGTCCTGCCTGCCCCTCCACCCTCTTGCTTTAGGAACAAGATTATCACAATGCGGCCTTGTGAATCAATTTTCTCTCTTGCTGATGAAAGTGTAATTCATTCTTAATCAAGCAGCCTTGCTGCTGTAGGCTCTGTGCCGGAATACATTTAGTCACCCTCTCATCACTTTGGGAAACAATCCCCCCAAAAGGACTTTTAGAGGAGAGCTGGACCAGCAGAGTTGGCAGCCTGCCTCACGTGGTGGGTTTCCAGCAGGGGGCAGTCTTAGGAGTGATGATGGAAGGACCTTGATAGCTAGAAGCTCTCCATGTGAGACACAGGTAGGGGAACCTTGCCACAGGTGCTTTCGGCCTTGGGTTGGTTTCTCTCGAACATCTTGATGGACTTCCTGTCACATAGCAGTGAGCTGGAGCCAGCTGGATCTGCATGTATGCCTGGATTAGGGATCCCCGGCTGGGTACCAGCTCTTCTTCCAGGGTGCGGAGGAGCCACTCTCTTTTTAAAGAGATAGAAATGAATCTGAACCAGTTTAGATTGGGTGGCTGTGGCCATTTCTGTCACATCAAACATATTTTGGGGAACAGGAGGAGGCCTACCCCTGCCAAATGGCTTCCTCTCCTGCCTGCCTGCAGCCTGGTGGCTGTAACAAACAAGTAGCCGGGTGATAGAGCAGTGGGTGGGCAGAAAGGTGACTTTGCCCTGGGTGGAGTCTGTTGATGCTGGGCAGGAACGGGGAGCCAGGCCCCGGAAGGTGGATCAGAGGCCCCTTAAGATAAAAACAAAGCCTTACAGATCCGCTGCTGAGAAAGAAAACGAAGTCAGTTTGGTCTCTTCAGAACGGAATTGGATTAGTGACAGACTTGAACAGCCGGTTCAGTCAAGAGAGAACTTAATTCCTCCCGTATTATTCACACAACTGATTCTAATCAGATGTGAAGAGACAGCTGGAAGAGAGCAGCGGGTCAGCCCAACGCCTGGCGAGGAGACTTCATGTTCCTTTTGCCATCTTTAGAGAACTGGCAAGAGCATTTTGGGTTGGACATTGTAAGTAGGACCCTTGTGGTTTAGAGGTTTCCCAGAAGAGCTGGGCTGACTACTGGGACTCCAGTGGTGGTCTTCTCTGGATTCAGCGTGAGTTCTTGTCTTTGTTACTTGTGGCTGGGACAAAATATCTGACAGTCACGAGTTAAAGGAAGAATGGTTTATTTAGTCCACAGATTTAAGAATTTATTTCAGTCCATAGTTAGCTGGTTCCAAGTAGGGCAGCATGGCAGAGGAACACAGCAAAGGAGAAACAGCTCATGGTGTGGCAGGCAGAAGGCAGCCAGCCTTCCTTCTTTCCCTTTTTATTCCATCCAAGCTATAAGGCTATTGGTTGATGCTGACCACACCCAGGGTGGGTCTTCCCTCTTCGGTAAATCCATCATCCATACCCAGAACTGTGTTAAACCAATCATTGGACTAATCCAGTATCACACCCATGATCCAGTCACTCCCCAAAGCCCCACCATGATACCTGAGGCTTTGGGAGGACATCTAGACATAAGCTGTAACAGTGTAAAGGACAGTGTGTGGCATGTGTGGTCACTGGACATACTCTGCAGAGCTCTACCCACTTGTCTACAAAAGGATTCAGAGGAAGTCTACCAGACTAGGGCAGAGTGATACAGCTGCTGTCTGTCTGCACTGGTGCTGTGCCCACACCCTGAGCCTCTTCAGTTTCACCACCTGCTGAGGTACAATGTATGTGGAGAGCCTACATCCCACATGCATGGGGTTGCTCCCTCTTGGACCAGGCTGGTGACAGGGCAGGTTGGTATATTGCCAAAAGGAGCACAGCCATCTTGGCTTGGAATTCCTGCGGTGGGTGGGACTCAGTGGGTGCTTTCAGTTCTAGGTTTACAGGGCTTGACAAAAAGAAGCCTTAACTTCTGTATTTAGATTTATAGTCTAATGCCTAAACTCAGCCATTTTGCTAGGTTTACAGTGTTACAAGAGACTGGTGAGGCCCCTGGTGGGATCATCTCTGTGGAACTGTCGGGCTCTGGCAAGCAGAGATGTTCACTGCAGAGATGTCACTGGGCAGAGAGAGCCCGGTTAGGTCTAAATGGACCAGATGTTGAGATCACACACATTAGGGCGTCAGAGAATCACAGGGAAACCAGGAAGCTTATTAGCTGATTTTGCTGAGTGGAAAAAGAAGACCCATAGAAGCACTGTATTTCACAAAGGTCTAGTGTTATGCCATTTCCTCTGAGTCTTCACCTGTTCCTTTGTGAAGACTTCCTGCCCGCAGCAGGGCTATAAATGTGACCACAAGCTTTCTAGCATGAGCTCTGCATGTTCGAGATATAGCAGGTGGCAAAGGGAAGCCTGCCCACTGGTGGGCATCGGGGGCACAGTCAGCGGTTAGCAGTGCCTCTTGACCTCTCTAGAAAACCTCCTTCCCAGGGGCTAGCTGTTTCCCTGAGCTCCCGCCTGCAGGAGTGAACCCCAGGGCTTCTCCTTGAAGGCCTTAATGTCACCGCCTGCCTTCCCTGTGCTCTCCAGCACAGACTGTGCCTCCTGGTCTGGCCAGGACAGCATTTGATGGCTGAGGTAATGGATAATGCAAAGGGCATGGTGGCAGCTAGAAGGGTTCCAAAAGTGCAGAGTGAGCTTGTGTGGTAAATTCTGCAGGCTTCAAGGTTCCCCATGGAATTGGAAGTGCCAGGAGCTGCACAGTGAGGGTAGAAGCTGGGGCGCAGTCATGTCAGCCTATGGGCCAGGCATGACCATAGGAGGCCCCCGAGTCCTTGGTCAGCAGCCATCACTGACCAGTGCAGCCAGGTCTCAGCCCAGCTGCTGGCTCTGAAGGCTCTGGGTCTTCTAGAAGGCTGGGAGTATGGTTTTCTCCAAGCCTTTCCTTTCCTTTGGGCTAAGGTCAAACTCCTGCTCTGGCAAGAGAAGACGCTGGGCTGAAGCCTGGAGTGCAGTGGGGACTGGGAAGCATCCCACCTGCTGAGGGAGCTTTGCATCCTAACAGCCACATGCTCAAATAACTGGAAGCTGGCGCTGCCAAAGCCCTCCCTTGGCACCTCGAGGGGACAGCCAGCGCGCTCCTCATCCAGAGGATCCAGGAATTCTTGGAGCCAGCGTTGTGTAAATGGGCAGGAGGCTCTCGTGGGCCCCACAGCCTGGGCTCCCTGCCTGGGGAAGTGGCCAGGCCTCTCGCAGCAGCGCCTGCCCTGCTCAAAGGCCAGCACAGCGCATGCCCCTGCTTTTGCCCACACCCCCTCTGAACAGTCATCTGCCCGGCTCCCCTGGAAGGAGAACAGCCAGAGTTGGGTGGGGGGAGAAATGTGACGCCACCATTAGTAATGACAGCTGCTGAGTTTTCAGCGTGCACCAGGCGCAGTGCTGAGCACTCACACACATTTCACACTTCCTCTGTGTGTACCCGGGGGAGACAGAGCACTATCACCCCCACTTCACGGTGGAGAACCGAGGCCAGAGGGAGTGAATAACCTGCTGATGGTTGGACCAGATGAGATTGGATCCCCTGTCCCCATGTTTGACTCACATGGCTGTGGGCATGACCCTGGCCCGTCTAGGCTGCCTGTCCCCAAGGAGCCTCTTGAAGTCTTCCCAGAGGTGGGGGAACCCGAACACAAACATGGGTTGCATCCCCTCTGATTTAAACCCTCCCGGGGAGGATTTTTGTCTCAGCAGGTCAAGGGCAGCTGCATGCGTGTCTTCCAGATTGCCATCTTGGTCCCCATTACCACAGGGCACACGACTGCTGGCTCTTCTCAAGTGGCACGGAGGAAGAGGCCCAGCCAAACAGCTCCTTTTTGGAGGGAGCTCGGATTCAGCAAAGAAAAGCTCTCCATTCCCGGCAGAACTGGGCTTCCAAAGGCTTCTGGAATAGGTTCCACTGAAGGAAACAGCTCAGATGCCTCCCTGCATCCAGCTTGTTAGTCGGGAACTTCAAGGCCAAAAGATTTGGCAGGATTTAGAGAGTCAGCTCTTGAGCTGTCTCATTTTGCACACACGAAGGCTCGGCTGTCTTTTGATGGTGAAGTGGTCGTGTTGGAGCCTCCTTCCCCTGGCTTTTGCAAAGCCGTGGGTAGTGCTAAGGACTCCAGATTCAGAGGCTGTCTGAGGTCGGGGGAAGGAGCAGACCAGCTAGCTGCCCTGTGGTTTATCTCTAGGGGGAGAGGCCCAGGGAGGTCAGGGGTGTTCTGGGAGGCTGCACGGTGAGCTATGGACGGAGCGGTCATCCCGGAGTGGAGTTCTTGCTGTTCCCCTCCATCTCACCATTCAGTGACGTCACCACCCACATCCCGTTCACTCAGCAAGCCAGATCTGTGTTCCTCCTCGATACCTGGCACTAGGATAAACACGGGGAATATGAATGTGAACAGTCGGAGTTCTGGAACTGGTTCCAGAATCTAGTCTGTCTTACCTCAAGGAGTCGATCTTAGGAGCAGAGCAGGGAGCAGGCAGCAAAGGGACTGTGCCAGATGCTTCTCTTGGGAGACACTAAGACATGCCCCACTCAAGGACTTAGGAAGCACAGATTGCCACACCCAAGAGTTGTCCTCCAATCTGCCCCTCTGCCTGAGCCTGCCCTTGGGTAGTGCCCTTCCTGTAGTCACTGACCAGGGCACTGCCCATGAATGCGTCCTCCCTCCCGAGCTGATCCCACAGACAGCCAGTTGCCTCCCAGTTCATGGAGAGAAACCTTCTCAGCTGCTGGGTTATAGGCAGGTGTGCTGTGGGGACACTTGGGGAGCCAGGAGCAGAGGGGACAGCATGTCCTCTTCTGACACACCTGCCGTTCTGCTCGAGGCTGAGGACTAAGACACTTGCTTACGGCTCCTCTGAGCCCAGAGAAAATGAGCATCTTCGGCTGGTGTCTACAGACAGCACAGCACAAAAGTGGGGTCTCAGAGACCTGTAAGACAGCAGTGTGACAGTCTAGCAAAAGATCCAGGGACCTCTGTCCTCTGTGTAAAGGCAACATTGATGACATTTTCCTGGTGATATGCTTTTTGTCCACCAGCTATCACTCCTGGGATGTCCTCATTTGTCCCCTCCTAATTTAAATTCTGGGGCAAATCTAAAGTACTATTTAGCCTTGACCGCCAACTTCTTGAACACCTATGTGAATAGGCATCTGTCACTCCAAACCACCTGTGAGATTAGTCTGTGCTGGAGGAGAGGCCCTGTGCGAAGGAACAGAAACCCAGTGCCCCTCAACTTCTTCTCTGCTCTCTTACAGCTCACTTTGCAGAGCGCCAAGTCCCGAGTAGCTTTCTTTGAAGAGCTCTAGCAGGTGACCCGGCTGCTCCAGGACCTGCCACTTCTGTTGCTTCCAGCACCAGCGAGATGGTCCAGCTCCATGGGAACCATTCATAGGGGGCAGACTGGGGGCTCCTGTGGGAGCTCTGGCATCTTCTCCAGTCCTGTGGAGAGTCTGACCCTCTTCATGTGCAATTGCCTTTGAACTATGACCCTGTAGAGATCTCTCTCATGGCGTTTTAGTTCTCCTGACTTGCATCTTTTTTTTTTTTTGAAAAGTGTTTGTCTTTCTTTGTCTTCTGTGTGATCCTGTAGTTCTGTGGTCCCTGGCAGCCCGGTATGTACGTCTCACTGCCCAGTGCCAACCTCCACAGCCCAGTGTGGGAAGCGGGTGTAGGGAGTGAAGTGCCAAGGCTGAAGCCTGGGGGCTGGTTCCAGCCTGTAGTTCCGCACTCCACCCAGTGCTCTGGAATGCCCATCACCCCAGAGCTGAGGGCCCGGCATACAACGGAGAAGCACAGCCTGCTGAGTTACGCCAGAGCAACCTGCTGCCCATCATCGGGGAGCTCCCCTGAAGCTCAGGACCAGCGGTGATGGGTCTTTACCAGTGCACACTGCCGTGGGCTTGCTGGCTTTGGTGACAGTTCGAGGCGGAAACTGTGATGAAGGGCCAGCACCCAGCCGAGGGCTGGGAGTGAGATAGAGCGTTGGAGGATCAAACGGTACCAAGTGCTCACACCATCCACCAGGCAGCCCAGCCCAGGGTATGAGAGACAAAGAGCCTGCTCCGTGGATTTGCCAACCCTCAGACTCTCTTCTTGGCACGGTCATGTTCTCCTCAGTGCCTAGAAACTCAGCTCTCTCTAGGGAGCTCCATAGGCTCCAAGGGCCACAGGCACTTCCTGTCTGAGCCCAGAACCCCTCGTCTGGCCATGTACCAGCAAGCCTTTCCAGATGCCCTGTGGTACCAACACCTCATTTGCCATTGCCCTTGTCCCCCTGGAGGCCCTTTATTTTCTATCCTTTGAGGGCCCAAGAGGGTCCCTTTTGTCTCTCCCAGTAGGAGCCTGACAGTTGTCTCACAGCCGGCGTTCACACAGGCTGGCACACAACTCCACTCCTTGCGGGATTCAGAGCCACCTAAGGTTGGGGCCACCTTCTGGCCTTTTCTTTTCTCCATGATTGGTGTTGCTGCTATGGCCAACCAGGGTCCCACCAGAGAGTCAGAGGATCCTTAGAGGACCATTCTGCAGAGCAAGTGATATGTCTTCATCAGCAAAAAGATTCTTACTAACTTAAGAGGGCCTGGAGATCCCTTGAGAGCAGAGACCATCTCCAGAGGTTTTATTTAAATTTGAAAATCAAAGACACTCATGAGATCCTGCCTTGCTTCCACCGCCAGGCTGACCTAATGGTACCCTGTGCTGACTGCCCCCTTCTTAGGCCACCTGTCCCTTGGAAGCGCGGAAGCCAGCCCTGTGTATGAGCTCAGCCCCTCAGCGGACGCAGGGTGGAACTCTAGCTTGGGCACCGAAGAGTGTTTGGCTGCCACTGAAAGAGAGCCCTCAGGACCTCAATACTCGACATTTACAAAGTTAGATCTGGCTCTTGTGTTTGGCTTTATTTTCTTGTTTTCTCTAAAACCCATCCTTGAATTTTTGCCAGGACTTAATTTCCTCCTGATCTGTAAATGTAATCTTTAACAGTGACTGTGGGGCACAAGAGCATGGTGGTGGTTTATAAAAATGATATTGGGCTTTGTTTTTTAATTTAACTGCTGTGTGTATCTCTGAAGTCTGGGAAATGCCAAGCCATGTGGCCACACAGGAGCTCGCTGGCAGGCGTCTGGTCTGGCGGGTGTACCTGGAGCACTGGGACAGACAGAGAGGGAGGGCGGGAACCGCTCAGCCACAAGTGCTCAGCTCTCCCCAAAGGGAGAAGACGGGAGTCCTCAGGATATCTCGAGCCCCAGTGGAAAGACAAAGGATGAAAATGGTGCCTGGTTTTCAGAGACTTGTGCTGTAGCTGAGGTAACTGTTCTTTCCAGGGAACATATTTAGAGCGTGGAAGCTGGTCGAGTGAGGAAATCCCTGACGTCCATGGGGAGTGGAGTTCTGGTCATGATTGGTCATTAGAGCGCTTCCAGCAATGCTCGAGCAAAAACACCATGGTACTGAACCCAGTCATGAGGTCACTGCCCAGGTCCAGACTCCCTGTGAGGCTACGCTGTGGACCCTTAGCCGTTCGTTGGTCCTCATGTAGGATCTGCCTCAGTCACACTCTGACCTAGGGGCGCCACTCAGTTATTCATGTGCCTGCCAGGCCCTGCTAGATAACATCCCATAGCGTTATATAATACTTCTCCAATGACTGTGTTTTGTTATCTTGGAGACAGGTTTCTCCCTCTCTCTTTCCTTTTTCAAAAGTCCAGAGGATGACAACCAGTGGCAGTCACTAAGTGTTCCTCGCTGACAGGGCAGGGCCTGAGGCGGTGGCAGCCTTAGCAAAAATCCAGCCTCTGCCAGTTGCCCTGGGGCCAAGATGGCCTTTGGGGGCTCCTAGAGATATACCATCCATTTTCAAAGATGTCAAGCAACACTTCTTCCTGCGGGGCCTAAGTCACACCTGCTGTCGGGGCCAGACCACGGAAGGTTATTTTCTATTCTGGGAGATTGTTGTAATTTAAATGATTGTTTTAATAAAATCCTAAGCTGTAATAGTTTGTCATGGGCTTTCTCAGTTTGTCACTCAAACCATGGCGGTAGCAAGATCAGGACTGAGTGGTGGGCTACCTTTTGAGGGTCTACAAAGAAAGGGCCCTCTGACTCTCCCCAGGTGTCCAGGACTTGGCTGTTAGACCTTTGACTTTGGCGACAAGAGAATCATCTCCATCCATTCATGAAACACTTGCCTGAGGACACTCCCTCTCCGAATGAGGTCATGGAAAATGCCCCTCATGGGGTTTGTGTGCCTCAGTTTTTCTCTCTCTAGCCTCTGTCCTCCCAGACTTCAGATGTGGGGACAGGGTAGCCTCAGGTATCCCTCTAGGCCCTCCTACGTGCAGGGTTCCCTGTTCCAGATCTGTCCCAGGCCCAGCTACCGTCTGTACAGCAACTGACACTCAGCTCCTGTCATAGGCTATGTGATAACATTAGCATTTGATGTTGAGAAATACCCACTGCAGAGCTTATGTGAATTGTTTTGTGGGGGGGGGGTTGTTTATTTATTTGTTTTTTGGTTGAAGCGCAGTCTCACCATGTAGTTCAGGCAACCTTGAACTCACTATAGTTAGGCCAGGCTGGCCTTGAACTCATGGCAACCAACCCTCCTGCCTCATCTCCCAAATGCTTGGATCACAGGTGTGCACCACTCTCCCGGCTTGTTTTTTCTATTTTTAAGCAACAAAAGTTTGTTATGAAAACCCAAACTACTGCTCCCCACTGAACTGCTGCCAACCACCATCATGGACAGTCAAGCTGGCAAAGGTCACCAAAGTGCCAGGCAGGACCTACTCACAGGAACAGTGCACGCAGAGCTGTGTGTAATTCACAGATGATGAAGCCACTCCCATCATCTGTAACATAAAAGGCCCCATGTGAGAAGGCGATGCACTCACCCTGTTGGAATCAGAGCTGGAAGCCAAGAGGTGCTGAATTCAGCTGTGGGTCCTGATATCAACCACCCAGCCCCCGGGATGAACTGCAACTCTTAAAGCGTTTGTACTGTGTGTAAAAGAAAAACCCAAACCAAAACTTCTATAGGATAACTAATCACTACAGCCTAAAACCTGACAGGTGACACAACATGGTTATCAGGACCTCAAAGGGACCTGCCTGCCACAGATGAGAGAATATACCTTCGGCTTCTACCCCAGAAGCCAGTGAGGAAAACAGCCCTCAAAATAGTCACGCGCCACGAGTGGCGTGATCACCATCACACACACTATGGTGTTCCTCTAGGGTCACGGGGCCCGATGTCATAGCCATCTTGCATGAATACAATGAGACGTTCAAGCGAGCTCAGCCACCACTGCTCAGAATGTTGTTACATGATGTGTGACATAAAAATTTTCAAAGTCTTTTGATTACTAGGTTTTTAAAATATATTTCAGAAGGATGTAAAATTAGAATCATCAATTTTAGCAATGGTTTGTTAGTTTCAAACATAGGTAGTTAACTAACTAGACTTATTAGATAAATCAGTATAAAAATTCATTTTCCAGAGGTAGGTTGTTCTTTGTAGTAACTGGACGTAGTCTGATTTCCTTTATAGTCAAACAAGAGAAATCACTTTCTACATACTGGGCCTATGAAGCTGTCCAGGGAATATTTTTACCTAACCTTTTTTTAAAAAGAACCCAGTCCCCAAAAGATGGTCACACCGAGATCCAGAGGTCGCTGGTAAGCAAGGTTAACATTAACAGTGCTGCCTCATATTCTGGTGCCGAGGTCAGCTGAATTCTCTGGTGGCATTTTTAGTTGGTTGTGACCACACTGGAAACAGGCTACCGGCTGGACCTCAGAGCTTCCCGGTGGCATTTGCAGCCAGGTCCCCGTGGGAACCCCAGTCAGTCCTGCTGGCCGCCCTGCTAGTGTTCTCCCTTTGCCATGAGCCTAGTCTGAGCGGGGAGCGCCTGACAGCCGCTCCCCAGGGCCGCCTGCCCCAGAAGCCTTCATGTGGCGGAGCGGATGAGGAGCCACCCACATATAATGAAGAGCCAGCAGCCCGGCTCTGGGTGAAGGGACTGGGGGAGGGGGCTGCCGCAACTGTGTCTAATCCAATCTCGCCCATCTGGGAAGGAGAAAGTCGAGCCAGTGGCACACACTTCTCCCTCAGACAGCCCAGGCAGCCTCCTCTCCTCCAGAGAGAGGCCAAGGGTACCCCTCCCGTCCCTCCCTCCCAGCCGTGCAGGGCTCCCTGGCAGCCTGTCATTACTGCATTACGGCAGGATCCTGCGGCCGGCCGCAGTCCCAGCCTTCGTAGGGAGACTGCGGCTCGCTTGCAGGGAGACAGCCCGGGGCTCAGAGTGGTGACAGGGCAGCTCGGGCAAATTACGGGGCCGTTTATCAGCGCGGCAAGGATTCTGTCTGACTCAGAGAGGAACCCCCACCGCGTCCTCTCCCGGTTTCCACTTGATGCTTATTTCTCACTGGGGTGGTGGCCTCAGAATAGCGCCTGGCATGTTGCATCTGAGTTGATACCGAGACTCCCTGAGAACTCCGCAGCGGGGGCCTCAAGAGGCTGTCCGGCCCTCTCTGCTGAGCTGCTGAGCTGGGCTGCTCCTGCCTCTGCCTCTCCCTGGGGCCAGGTGCTTCAGCCCCTCTGAAAAGACAGTGGACGGTGGCATCTTGGGGTGCCTCAAGGGTGTTGGCCAGGATAACAGAAAGAATGGAAGCAAAAAGTCCTGATTTCTAAGAAAAAGGGGGTGTGGATATGTAGCAGAACTGCCATCATTTATAAGAAACAGGCTGCTGACACAAAAGAAGTCTTTCATTTACCAGTAGCCATGGGGTGAAGTGGGGAAACAGCCTGGCTTAGATGAGGGCCTCGGGATCATCCTTAACTCAGCCCTCAGACAAGCCTGGGATCAAATCCCAGCTCAGCCACTTCCCAGCCATTGCAAGTTTGCATATCTGTAAAATGGGAATTTTAGAGGATTCTGTCGGACGAATGATACTTGGAGTACAGTGCCTGTCACAACTCTGGGTTGTGGTTCTTTGAAAACCTTCTTTGGGGGGCAGGAGGATACAAAACAGAGCCAAGGTGACTGTGAGAGAAATGTCACAGCCCACAGGCACCACCTACCCCCCCACCCCGCGTGGCCTTCATCCCATCACCTGCACCCAGAGTTTAATGAACCTGCAGCTGGCCTGTTTGTCCTCGCTGTTTGCCCAGTGCCAGGTGCTGAGCCTGGGAGATGATGGATAACTCTGAACAGGGACTGCCGGGGAAGGGTGCTCTTGTCCTGACTCAGGTCCGTCACTTACCGGAGGCTCAGGACAGGAGAGGCGCCGGGTGAGCCGCACTGGACTCGGCACACAGAACTCTTCCACGCGCCTTGGGTGCCAGGGCTTTAGAAACCCAACTGCAGACACCAGGGAGGCACCGCCATGACCTAATTTTCCCTTATCAGACATAAGGAAGAAGTCCCCCTGGAGCCTTGCCCATTTCCAATATAAATAATGTAATTCCCCTGCCTGCCTGATTGAGGAGGAGGGGGCAGCCTTTGATCCGAAGGAATTAAGTCAGTAAACAAAAGCAAAGAAGGCTGCGGAGGTGTCTTATGGCAGGCGCCTGCTGTGCCATTTACCCTAAGAGAGAGGCCTTAAATTTCCACCAGCTGACGAGGACAGCCCAGCCTCGGTCTCCCCAAGTCTGTCTTTATGCCCAGCTGAGCCAGGTGATTCCTCCCCAGGCCTCTAGCACACACCTGCAGCCAAACCACATGCGGCGCCCCTCCAGCTGCAGCCTTTCCTGGCTGCCCAGAAAGCAGGTGAGAAGTCTGCGGAGCAGGGATGCACTCGGCTTAGGCCCTGGGCCCTGGGCTGGAGAGGGCCTCCTTGCTGGGCAGAAGGCCCTGGGGCTGGCGGAGGAGCCCAGCTATCTCTCCCGCCCCAGGCTTCAGGAAAAATGGCCACAGAAGATTTTGGTCCCTCCAGCTCTCTGCTTCTGCTGTGTGGCCTTGACTAAGCCTTTCCCACTGGGCTTCCGTGCGTGAGCTGTAGAAGTTCAAATTCGCACCAGAACACTGAGGCTCCCTAAGTTCCAACTCCATAGGCTGCTCCCCTCAGGTGCTACGAAACCAGTGTTACCCTTGGGAACCAAAAAAAAGGTCACTGGCCCAGGAGCCCACAGGGGTGGCCCACCTCCTCTTAAGTAGAGTCCCAGGTCCTGTGGGCCCGGGCAGAGGATGGGGGTGGCGTGAGCCACAGCGCTGGTCAGGGCCGCTGTGACAGTTGCTCTGCCCCCAACCCTCCAGGGAGCTCCCTGCTTTGCCCACACCGGATCCCCCCACCCCTCTTCCAGTCTTCTGCTTCCAGTCTGAGATCCTGAGTTCCCGAGGCTGAATCTATTAAGTCCTTCATATTAACCAGCAAAGGGGGAAACAACCCTCTTTCATCTTAACCGGAGTGAATTTGCATTAACACCTGGGGAGTTCTGTTTGCCTTGAGAAAGCACATTGCTATTCTGAGCTGCACACGCTGCAGAGTTAGTCGCAGTATCCTATTCTTTTATTAATACGGCTTTTCTCTCCTCCCTCCTCTTTTCCCATGGAAAGGGGAAAGCGGTCGGGGATGCCAGGGCTCCCTACTTCACTAAGGAACGTCCTCTGCGAGTGCCAAGAAAGGAAAGCAGGGAGCACCAACCTGGTGGAGCAGGTATCTTCCTGGGTAAGGTAGCCTTGTGAGCTGCTTCCCCTTCTGGGAGCTCACCAGGTCTTGGGGCAGCCCCCAAGTCCCCTCTCGTACCCAGTAGCATTTGCCAAGCACTGCTGTGGCCAGTCTGGGATAGGCGTATAGTGGGAAGGCTGGCATCTTGAGGGAGGGAGAGGAAGGAGACACCAGGAGGCCAGAGCAGCGGATGACTCGGGGATGGTGCCCACTGGGCTGAAGGCTCCAGAGAGGTCTCTGTGAAGAGTGCCAGCGTTCCAGGGCTGCCAGCACCTGCATGCTGCATGTCTGCCCCAAGGGCACGCTCCTAACCCTCCAGCAACAAGACCAACAGCAGCCACCCGCAGGCCATGTCCATGCGACTTCAGCCACACGCATGTGCCCAGGAGACGTCAGGTCTGGGATGGATGTGGGCTGGGCCCACCTCGGTTTGTAGGTCTCTGACCTAGGGATCGGGGTTCCAGAAGGAGAGAAAAGGGAGGTTTGGAGGTACATGAAGGGGAATACCTTCCTCTTCCCCTAGGATCCTCTGAGATGGCTGCCTCCACCTCCAAGTCTTACAGGAAGTCCCTCTGCGCTCCTCCCCGCTCCCCTGTCCAAGATGGGCCAGTGAGCCAACACCCCTAGATTACCACGCCTGCCTGCCTCCTACCTCCTGGGCATTCTACGAGGTGGGGAAGGGGAATAGGCGGAGGAGGGGCCCCTTTGAAGGGGAGGAGGGTGCAGGTCCCGGGGCTGTCAGTGTCAGCCTCCTATTCCTGTCTTGAACAGTGGAGTCAGTTCAGATCCCCACAGGGTCATCCTGGGGTTGAATGAGATCACAGAGCCGGGTTCTGAGCCAGCGCCTGCCGCAGCGAGAGTTTATTAAACGAGGCCTGCCGCTGTGTGGTTATAGCTCGTTACTATTAGCTTGTCCTGGATCAGTTATCAAAGGAGACAGCTCAGGCCGGGGAGGGCTGTGGGCCAGGAAGTTTCCCACACCACTCTGCTTCCTGTTTGTGGACTTGGGCAGCTGTGTCCTCTGGCCTTTCCTTAGTGCCCCCCCAGGTAAAAGGGGCAGATGTGGTGGGTGGGGGTGGCCAAGCCTTCCAGCTCTGGGCTCTGGCAATTGTGGATTCACAGCAGGATTGGGGCTGGTGGTTGCAGATGTACCCAAGGGGGACACAGCTTCAGCCAGCCGTGCTCAGCCCCTCCTGGGGAGGTGACCGGGGAGTGTGGAGGGCCTGGGAGCCCTGAGCCAGCATCAGCAATCCCTGGGCATCTCCAGCCCCTCTGGCAGGCCTCTCACCCCCTCCTCCTACTGGGCCAGTGCCAGGTGCCTCTGCTACTCTCTCCAGTGACATTTACCAGCTGGGAAGTGGCCACCCAGACGTGAAATCAGTGTGGCCTGGGGCTCGCGCACTTCATTAGAGCCAGCTCTGCTCCACTAGGTAGATCGGCGCAGGCCAGCCCCCTGCCCACGTCCCCAGCACTCCAGCCAAACAGTCCGCAAGTGGCCATTTCCCCCACCAAGTAGCAACACTGTGGGGGCGGGGGCGCAGTATCTCCTGCAGCCTGCTCTAGCCAGGCCCTGGGAAAGATGACGGTAGTAACAAGAGACCCTTGGTCTCTCCTTTGTCCTCATAGCAGCCCCAGGCAGAGGCCGCAATCACCATGCCAGAGCCCAGGAAGTGCCAGTGGCTCCTGCTTAGATCCTAACAGGTGGCATCATAGGGAACCCCAGGAGAGTGACTGTGCAGTTGCTCTCACATGATACAAAAGAGGAAACTGAGGCCCAATCAGGTCAAATAACTCCCAGAGCTGGGATTCGAACCCTATCCTCTACATGCTCAGTGCCCTCCAGTGGCCCTGAGTGATGAGATTAGAGGTCAGAGTCCCGGAGGAGTGGCCCAGGTCTGACCCATAGCTGGGAAGGAGCTGGGGTCCTGCGGGGGCCTGGTGCTCCCTGCAGAAGTCCAGGGGCTGAAGCTGCCCAGCTGGGGGGACACTGAGCAAGTCACTTACCCCCTGAGCTCCCGTCTGCTCAGCTGGAAAATGGGGTCAGCGATGTCTACTTGGGTGACTAAATGAACTAATGCCCGTAAAGTGCTTGCACAGCGCCTGGCAGCAAGCAAGTGCCCATAACTGCCAGGAGGCTCTCCACACCAGAAAGGATAGGATCCCGTAACACTCGCACTTGCAGGCAGGCTCATGCCGGATACAGAACTCAGACCTGATCCACCTGTAACTTCCTGTGTGCCCGGGGCCAGCAGGTGGTCTGAGTGTGTTTGTCTGGTTCTGCGTGTGCCCAGCACAGAACTTGGCACATAGTAGGTCTCCAGTATACCTTTGGTGAGTGAATGAATGAATCCCAGTCTGGGGAATGGCGCTCTCAGTGCCAGAGGGAGGGTCTTGGCCACTCTTTACCCTGTTGTGTAATTGAGGTGACATAACAGATATAAAAGGTCTTGTTTTTATAATGAAAATGCTGAGGAAGAAGGAGGGAGGTGGCCACTTCCCAGCAGATGGGCGTGGGGGCTGGGAGAGATCCAGGTGCGCGATGTCCCCTCGGCCAGCTGCTCGGGCCAGCGGAGCTGTGATTGCGGAGGGCCTGGTCATTACTCAGCCGCCCCTCCCCCAGCGTCTGGCAGGACAAGCATTTATCATCGTCTCCTTCTCCGTGATGGCCCAGACAATTAGTCCTGCCACTCAGAGCTGCCACTTCCTCCAAACAGCCTGAGGAAGGGGGTGGGAGAAGGGGGCGGGGGGGGGACATGACCCCAAGTTGGCCCATCCCGAGGGCCGTCTATAGGCCAGGCCCTGTGTCCATTTCTGCGAATCCTCCTCTTCCCCTTTTGTAGAAGAAATGGACTCTCAGTGTCCAGAGACTGACTTAAGGTCACAGAAGAAAGTCCCAGAGCTGTCACTCGCATCACTCACATTGACCCTCTGCCTCCCCCTCCTCGGGCCTCAGTTTCCCCTGTGCACTAGAGAGCGGCAGGCTTCTGAAAATTCCACCCCGAAGAGCATGGCGGAGAGACCACTGCCTGCTCACCTCGCGGCGTCCCGGAGACAGGGTGATGGATGAGGGTCCCACTGGGATCAGGCTCGGCACGCCCGCACACCCGGCGGCCCACCGAAGGGTGATGGATCTTCTCCTCCTCCCCTCTCCCCAGGGGCACAGCTCCATCTGGTCAGGCGCAGTGCCAGGCTGACGGATGGGCCACCCTCACTGTTGCCGCCACCTGCGCCCTCGAAGCTGTGCTCCGGGGTCAGGAGGGCAGGTTGGTAGCTGCTTGTTCAGTCACTCAACAAACCTGTATTTCAGGGCCTACTGTGTGCTGGATCATGGCAGTGAGCAGAACAAACTAGAATCCTAGCTGTTACCCTCCCCAGTGTGACAACTGACCACGAGGTAAGGAGAGGGTCTGTGTGAGAGCGCAAGGGCCGCCTCTGACCAGTCTCCGGGGACCAAGGGGCCGAGACTGAAGACACAGTTGGAGAAGCTTTTAGAAAGTCTCAGATGGTGGCACAGGGTGGGGGGCCTGGGAAAGAGGGTTTGGAAAGATTGGAACGGACAGTGGTCAGTGCCGGAAGCTGGAAGTTGTGGTAGATTAGTCCCATTTTCATGGTTTTGGTTTTGTTTCTTTGCTATTTGCAGGGCTGGGGATCAGGGCCTCCTCACACATGCCAGGCAAGTGCTCCACCACTGAGCTAAAACTCCAGCACTATCAGCCCTGTTTTAAAAATGAGAAAACTGGCCAGGCGTGGTGGCTCACACCTGTCATCCCAGCACTCGGGAGGCAGAGACAGGAGGATTGCTGAGTTTGAGGCTTGCCTGGGCTACATGGTGAGCTCGGGGCCAGTCTGAACTACAAAGTGAGACCCTGTCTCAAAAAAAAAAAAAAAAAAAGATGAGAAAACTGAGGCTTGGGCATAAGGACTTGTCCAAGGTCACACAGAGAGGGGAGGGAGAGGGAGAGGCAGATCTGGGGCGGCGGCGCAAGGTTCTGTGAGAGCCTAGGCTGCCTCCTCCCCTCAAAAGCCTGAGGACAGCCCCCACCAACCCAGCACCTCCTCATTCAGAGGCAGCTGTCCCCTCTGCGCCACACAGACAGGAGCCAGGCAAGAAATATCACATCATTAAAATGACAAATCCCTTTACTAACTGAACCGGAAGGCCTGCTGCCCTGCCTCGATCCTCTCAGCCCCCCTTCTCCCCCACACCCTGGGCTCATCTCTCCTGCCCCAGAGGACCAGCAGGACAGCTTGTGCAGGCGGGGACTATCAACCTGTCCCCAAGGTGACCTTGGGACCCCAGCCCGCTGTTTCATAGGTCAGTGGCATCTGCAGCCTCACCAGCCCTTCCCAGCTAGAATATTGGAGGAGTGGGGTAGAGATCCATTGTACAGATGAGGAAACTGAGGTGTGGAGAGAAGACCCTCAGACGGCCACCCTCTCTGCAAAAGCATTGCCCCTCCGCCCCAAGCAGATGACTATCCCAAGTCCTGGGGGCCCCATCCGATCCTACAACTCTGTGCCCTGTGCCTGCTCAGAGGAATAAGTCCAAAGCAAGATTCGTCTCTCAGAATACCGTCCCCAGCCAAGATCTGCTACAGAACCTGTCTTTAGAGTCAAACCTGAGGAAGGCAGATCAGGGGTCCCTCTCCCAAATTTCCAAGCGAGAGCCCAGCAACCTTAGGTCAGCACTGCCCTCAGTTTCCCCACCTGACAAGGGGCACCTCCCCCATTCCTCTTGACTGAAACTGAGTCTGAGCAGAGCCTGAGAGGCGCTGAGCACATGTGCCACACATGTGTGGGACACAGCAACACATGCATGTGACACATGCACACACACTGCTGATGCACATGCCCTCAGGTGTCTGCCCTGGCCGGGCACCTGCTCTGCTCTGGGCTCAGGTTCTCAGATCCCTGCACGGACACTCACACCTGGCACACTCACTCTGCCACCAGTGCACACGTCTGCACTGACAAGCCACCACAGCTGGCTGAGCACTTGGGTGTCACGTGGCCACAGCTGCCGGAGGCCCCATGTGGGGTCCAGGCCCCGCTGGAGATCAGGACGCTGAGCAGACAGCAGGAGACGCTGCCCAGCCCCACCGGCAGGCCCTGGCCCTCCCTCTGCCCCAGCCTGCAAGGACACGCTGTCTGCCCGGCCAGCGTCCTGGTCTCCTTGGATGCAGACAGAGCCCACGGAGGCGTCTGGCGCATCTTGACTCGGCCACAGCAGCTGCACCGGCCCCCAACCCCCATCCCTGTGCCAGTGCCGTCCTGCCTGCCCTTCCCCACCTGCTGGCAGCTGCGGCAGCTGTGACTCGCCACCTTCCTGTCCGTGGTACTCAGAGGACTTCTTTTAGGGCTCCCAGTGAGGGGTCTCCCAGGCCTCCCCCTAACCTCAGGCAAGTTGTTCTTATACAGCCTCAGCTTTCCCATCAGGAAAATGGGGAGGAGGGCAAATTAGAAATTTTCCAAGGTCAAGCCATGTCTGTCGTGTTTTGTCCTCCAGGCTGAGAGGCAAAGGGAGAGGGGGTCTGGTGAAGAGACCCAAGGAGGAGGAAGAGGGGATTACGGGAAGGCCTGCCAGGGTTGGCTGGTTGGGAATTGGAGCATGCTCGAGTTTGTGCTAATCAGTGGATTCTCCCTGCTATTGCCCAGTAGATACTTTTTGGCCATTTTACAGATGAGGAAACTGAGGCCTAGAGGGTTACTCTAAGAGTCACGAGGCCCTCAGCTCCCTGCATTACCCTACACTGAGGGCCAGAGTTGGAGACCGTGCCCAAGACACTGCTGCCTCCCCACCCTGCTCTGGCCAGGGAGATGAGATTCCGGGAAAGTCTTTCTCCAGAGCCAGGAGTCTGCCCACCCCGGTCACAGGACCTGGCTCTGAGCCCACCTTCGGCACTACCCATCTGTCTCTGCCACTTCCTGGCAGGGCTAGTGGGCCACACATTACCTGGCTACGCCAGGCAGAAAGACAGGACAGGTGGGCAGAGTGCTGCTCGGCTCGGGTGCCGCCCACCTCAGTGCCAATGCTGGGGCTTCCGGCCCCGTCTGTCACCCGCCTGTGAGGAGATCTGTGGCCGCAGAGCACGGACACCCTGTAGGCAGCTGCTTCACGTGTGGGAGCTTGGAGGAGGCAGCCGGAGGCCGCAGGTGACTCGGCTGAAGGGAGCATAGGTCAGGCTGACGGCGCACAGGCAGGACCAAGGTGGTGGGATCACAGCACTTGGCCGGACGCCAGAGATTTTTATCTCCCCTGTCTGCGGGACTAATTTGCTGCTGTAGGTCGCTGGGGCGCTGTCTCCTGACTGATGTGCCGCTGAGGGTGTGGAAGCTCATAGCCCAGGCGGTCCCGCCACCACTCAGGCCCCTGTCAGCCTCTTGCCTTTCTCGACTTGCATGCGCCCCCCGCCACCCCACCCACGGAGGCTTCATTCCACAATCATGCGCAAGCCCCGGTCTCCCCCCATACACGAGGATACTGGTGAGGGAGGGTCCGGCACCGGGCAAACCAAGGTCTGCCGTGTATCACAACCCAGGGCAACAAAGAGGCACAGTTCGTGTTTTCTGCTTTATTTTAGAGATAGAACGGCTAGAGAAGGCCCAGTAGAAGGTGTCTTTTGAATAAAGGCACGAAAGGAGGTGCCATGAAAGTGTCTGAGGAGAGTGCACTCCAGGAAGAAGACCCAGTAAGGACAAGGCCCTGAGGCGGAGGCGAGGCGGTGGGAGGAGAGGCAGGGGATGCTGCACGCCCCCAGGGAGACTTTGGTTCTTCCTTGGAAAGAAACCAAAGTGCGGCA
Organism: Thryonomys swinderianus; assembly: GCA_004025085.1. Lineage (NCBI taxonomy): Eukaryota > Metazoa > Chordata > Mammalia > Rodentia > Thryonomyidae > Thryonomys > Thryonomys swinderianus. The sequence goes on along the minus strand of PVIC010000680.1, from coordinate 71,607 downwards.
GAATGGGAAGAAGAGGCCCATGATGCAGTTCGGGGCAGAGACTAAACTGGTATCACAGGAGCAGTAGAGGGTCAGTGCGAGGAGCCTGGACGGCCCCTGGGCCAGGCCTGTAACAGAGGCCCTCTGTTCCTGCTCTCCCTTCTTCCTCCTTCTTTTCTTTTTTTCTTTCCTTAATCCAGTCAGTACCTGCTGAGTCCCAAGCACAGGTCCAGGCTCTGTGCCGTCAATCCAAAGGAAGCGCTGCTCACCAGCCCCGCCCCCGGCCATCTCACAGTGTCACCCCTTGGCTGTGGGATGGGAACCTGGTTCCTCCAGCCACTCTCACATCCTGGAGGGTTGGTCGTGTGCACCCCACGTGGGTACAGGATGCCCCATGTGTGTCTGGGTGAGAACACACCACCTGTGGGTGTTCACAGCTGGTAAGCATGTACCTCACACATGTAAGAGACTAGCCATGGAACGCATGCAAGGATGTCCCCTCCCCTCCCCTCCTGGGCCTCGGTTTCCCCATCTAATTATCAGGTGGGAGGACATAGGAGTCCCTGCGGTTTTAACAGAATGAAGTCCCTTGGGACTGCAGTGTAGGTCAGTGGTACACCACGGGTGAGCCCCCTGGATAGTATCCCCAGCAGTGCCACAAAAAAAGAAGACCCTGGTGACCCTGGGAGTTCTGGGGATGAGGACCCAAGGCCGTGACTGCGCTTATGTAGCAGGGATGTTGGACTTGGGTGAGGCGAGCCCAGGGTAGGGATGCACAGAGCCAGGGAGCCAGGGGACACTTGGAGGGCCTGAATTTGGGGAGCCCCACTGTCTCTGCTTGCCACAGAATGGGGTGGTCAGCTTGGGGGCCTTTCTTGTAGCATACTCCAAATTCTTCCTCTCCTGCCATGGCGGGACCTGAAGGCAGCGTCCAGGCCGTGGGGAGGGCTCCTGCGCTTGGCCGCCCCGGAGCCTCCGCGTGGAAAGCATGGCTGGAACACAGGAGGCTCTGGAGGTGACCCAGCCCTATCGTAGGCAAGGGCCCTGCCTGGTGCTCCCTGCCCCTCACCCCGCGTGGTCCCCCAGTTTACCCTGGCCCCCACAGCTTTCTAATTACACAGCCATAAAGCACAAATCTCTAATGATCTAATTAGTAATACCATTACTGCTCTGTCCAGGATTAAAATTACCAATTAAACTGCTGTCGATTTTATCATCACTTAGGCTCGACAAGACCAGGTCACTGCAGGCCTCAAGGGTCATTACTGGCCCCCTGGGCCACAGCCCAGCCAGAGACCTAGACTTGGCTTGGCCACGGAGGAAGCCCCCACCACCACTGGTGCCCCAGCATCACTCAATCCCCCAACGCTGGGGGCTTAAAAGGATTATGACCAAGCTCCCCATAAATTTGGTGGTGGTGGACAGTAAGGGGGTCTCCAAGCCCAGCGCTTCCCTAGGCGATGCCTCCAGCCCAGAACTCTTCAGGTCATTCCCCAAGGACAAAACTCGTCCATCTCAGTCCCAGTCTCGGCACCAGGCTGATCTTGGCAGCTGAATCCTGGGACAAAAGGTGGAGCTGCTCGTCTGAAAGCCTGGCCCGACTCCCACCTCCTTTCCCCTAACTCCTCCTGCCCTTCTTTCGCCCGTCACAGCACTCTCCACAGTCCCAAGTGCCAACTGCACCCCACGGCCGCCAGCGCGGAGAGGGCCTGGCTCTCTGAGCCGCAGTCCCAGGTCAGTGTTGTCCCTCTGCCTTCGGCGGCCCTCAGGGCTTTGTCTGAGGGCAGAGGACATCTCGGAGCACAAAGGCAGAAGCCAGAGACTCAGAGGGTGCTGGCCTCGTGGGCGGAGGTTGAGCTCCAGCTGCCCGGAGTCTGCAGACAGGCCCAGGCACGAGGCTGTGGTTTTCCTGAGACAGAATCTGGGTGGTTTCGCCCCGTGCGCGCCGCTCCTTGTCCTGTAGGTGCCTCCAGAACACAAGGGATTAGGAAGTGGGTGTTACTCGCCTGGAGCTGGGGAGGCCGCGGGCAGGTCTGTCCTGTCCTGGGTGCCGGGCTCACACATTAGCCCACCTGTGCTCTCCCTGAGAAACTGGTGGCTTACTCCTAGGGGGCATTTGCCAGCTCTGAGGCCCAATAACATGCCCAGGAGGTGGCCCCGGAGGATTTTGCTGGCACTCACAGGTGGGTGTGGGTATGCTGTCGGGGCACAGAGCCCACCCTGAAGGTCTGTGTGCTTCAGCACCAAGTTTACACACCTGCCACACAGAGACCTCTGGAGAGGTGGGGGGCTGGGAGGTCTCAGCTTCCTCTGCTTCAGGGGTGGTGGGAGTCTGGGCAGGGGAAGGGACTCTCCCCACCCTTCACCGCAGGCAGTGACGCAGGGTGGCCGGAGAGGGGTGTGTTCCTGTGAGTGGCACTCCGGGGCCACTGGTCCAGCTTCTCGTCAGAGGCAACGGGCTGAGGCAGGGACCTAGCGAGCCCAGAGCAATTAGGAGCTGTCTCTCGCCTCGCCTCCTGCCAGCTGCCACAGCTGTCACTCAGGAAGGGCCCGGAGCAGTGGCTCGGCCTGCCGCTGCTCACCCAGGTCCCCTCCCATCCACGCAGGGCCCTGATCCCTGAGGAAGCTTCCCAGTTTGCAGTCCTGCCAGGCCTGGGGTGCAGGCTCCACTTCCCAGAGGGGAAGACTAAGGCCCAGAGGGCATCAAGGTCAGGGCTCTGTGTTGTTTCCCAGGTAGGACATCCCTAAGTTCTGTTCACCTCTGCCTAGCCTTTTTCCCCCACTGGGCCCTCTTTTTTAGGGAGCAACGGTTTTCAGCCTGGCTGTCCCATGACTTTTTAAAATGCTGCTGTTCAGGCCCCAGTAGGAGCAGAGTCTCTCCCACGGATGGGACTGTGTCCCGGTCAGTGGGGTCTTTGTGATTATGGACAGCAGACCCACCTTGATGGCCAGAGGCTCGTCCTCCCCTGGGCCTCTCTCTCTGACCTGCGGCTCAGCGACTCCTGGGCTCGGGAAACTCCAGGGGCCAGAAAGACACTCAACAGCTTTAGCCTCAGGGACAAGATCACCAAGCACCATCGCCTTTGTCACCTCGGCAGGTCCTTGCTACAGGCAGCCTGGTGACGCTATCAACCCCATTTTACAGGTCAGGAAACTAAGTCCAGGCTGGGCGCCACATTCAGGTCACAGAGTTGGTGATGGCGGCCAGTCTTCATTCCAGTCACACTAGATTCCGCCTCCTTCCCTAAATGCTTGTCAAGGAGAAACAAGCGTGAGGGCCAATCTACATAGACTGTTCTCAGCTGTCCTGTCCACTCCCATCACTATCAAGAGCCAGAGAGAGTGGCCAGAGGAGAACAGGGGCCAGAACACACAGACTCACTCTCCAGGCTCCGGACCACCAGGTGCTGTGCCGCTGAGCTCCATCCCTGGCCCCCAGGTCTGGACTGCACCCTCTGCCTGCCTTATCTCCAAGTCTATAAATTCCATTATCCATCAAGTGCGTAAGTTCGCCTGAACAATGAATATTTTATTCACCTCCAGACACTGTCCCCAGCGGGTTCTTGGAACAATGCTGCTCTCCAGCCAAGGAGCAGAGGCCGGGGCCTCTGCCGTCCCTGGACACTTCCTCCCCCGACGTGGGCCTCCCCCACCCCTCCAGCAGCTCAGGTGGCTGTGTTCAGTGGTCTCGTCATGACCTTGAACTGGGTGCTCACTCTCCGTCTGTTTTGATTTCTTCCTCCAGATGGTGGGTCCCTCGAGCGGCCTTGGCAGGCTCTCCCTGGCCTCCCACCGCCTCACCCCACCCTGCGGGGCCCCGGAGCTCTCCCTGGTGCTGAATGCGGTGGCCAGAGAATGCTGGTGACAGAGGTGAGGTCCGGAAGATTATGCTGATCTTGAGAAGGGAGGCTCCAGCGTTCAGAGGCAAGGACCCTGGTCTCAAGGAAGGGAGGGACTATGCTAGCCTTGGGAGGACGGGGCCTGGCCTCTGGACATAAGTGACCTTAACTTCTCTTCCTTTACCTCCCTGACCCGTGGGGAAACTCCAGATCTCAGGTCTCCAACTTCCTGAGCCAAGGAGCAGGGGGCACCTCTCTCCACAGAGAGCCCTTTGGGGAAGCCCTGAGCTGAGGCACATCCATCTCTGGGTGGGCACCAGGAAGTTCAGTGTGATGGTGGCGGCACCTTTCCGGGATGGGGGAGTGACAGACACAATTCACACCTTGAGATCACACCATCTGCTCCCGTGATGCACCAGGAGAGGACAGGGCGCCGGGCTGAAGGGCTGTCAGGCAAGCACTGATTCTCTCCTTCGTTAGGCATCCATCTTCCCGAGCGCCGCCCAGCCCTGTGCCACTTGTGGGGGACGTGAGGAATGCAGACTCAGAGGCTGGCCTCCAGAACTCGGGGGCCTCCTAGTTCTGACCTTTTCCCACCCTAGATCCTCTCCTCTGGAACGGCCCGGCCTGTGTAAGAGCTCCTCCCTTCCATGTGCTTCCACTTAACGAGCGAGTGAGCTGAGGCTCGGGAAGTGCACGCGAGCACTCAGGTGTCTGCACGCAGAGCTCTGGTTGCTGAGGGCGCTGCTTCTCCCGCTGTCCCAGAAAAGCTGCCTCCCCGGTTTTCAGCAGGTAGTGTGAGCTAGAGCTTCAGCCGTACTGCCCAGCACTGTGCCCTTGCTCTGCGAGCACCAGGCATGAACACCTCCTGACCCTCTGAGTCCTAGCGTGGCATGCAGGGCTTGGCACCTCGGGTTGCCCAGCATACAGGAGAAGAGAGAGAGCCAGCAGCAGTCCCCAGAGGCAGCAGGGCTCTAGTTGAGCCACAAGAGCAGGAGCGGTTGGCTTGACCCAGAACCTGGGCCCTGGAGCCCCTCCCAGCTCTCGTAGAGCGGTAGGCCTCAGTCCGGGCCTATCAGCATCCTGAGCAGGCACGTCCGCCTATGAAGGCTTCTCCATGCGGAGCTCTGATTGTTCAGAGGCTGCAGCCGGCAGAGACTCAGCGGGTGCATCTCATGGACCCACACAGCGGACAAAACGGGGAGCAGGTGCAGCTCAGGGGACGTGGAAGCCCAGTGGCCACTGGGAACTCACGGGGTTGGCAGCCAGCATCAGGGCCCATAGCTTTGCAATAGGAGGGAGGCCAGGGTTGACCTGGGTAAGGAAGATACCTGAGCAGTGTGTTGCACGGGAGAGCTACACCTCCAGTGGGCCCTGCCCCTTTAGCCTGGAGGCCGAGTGCCCCAGGAAGTGGCCTGGTCACAAAGAAGAAAGCACCACCCTTTGGTCACAGACCCAGGCGAAGGCATGGAGGAGGTCCGTGGCTCTGCAGACAGCCGATGCCCTTTTGGCACAGACTCACAGGGCCTGGCCGTGCGAGGAGCCTCGTTCGATTTGGGCTTCGTTCATTCAGAGGGTGTTTTTGCCTCTTCTTTTGAAAATTTCCCATCCGGGCAGCAAGGCCAGGAGCTGCAGGGGACACAGGAGCTTCCCCAGCCTGATCGGGCGAGCGCCAGCACCTCTGAGGCCTCCCAGTGTGGAGCTGGGGTCTCCTTGAACTTAACTTCAGACTGGCGGGCCGGCCCAAGGCACCCAGCTGCTGCTGCGGCTGCGGCTCCCGCTGCGATCACTACTGCACGCTCTGGTTACCAGTTCATGTTCCCAAGGGGGGGGTTCACGCTAACAGAAACCTCCTGAGAGACTCAGGCAGGTGCTTCCAGGTCCCTCTCATAGGTTACATCAGTTCGTCCCCATTGCGGCCCGGGAGGCAGCGTTAACACCCTCCGTTCACCAGTGGGGAAACCGAGGCCCTGGGAGACTAAAGGATGTGACTCGAGTGGCGTAGTAAGGCGGTGGCACATGCCGGAGCCTGGCATCGCCCCGGCTCTGGCTGCGGTGTCCGATCTTCCTTACACCTCTGCTCCATCACGAACCTTGTGGGAGCGCAGAGCATTCTGTCGTGCTGGTGGACGGCTGGTCAAGGAGGCAGGTAGACAAGAGGTGCTTAGGGACAGGGGCCTCCACCGGGCCTCTCCCGCGGCAGCAGCTGGCCCACAGGCCGGGGAGACACACAGCTGGGGCCCTCCCCACAGGCACCTGCGGCCGGTTGTGACTGCCGCCAGGAGCTCCCTTCAGAGCAGCTCCCAAAAAGCGCTGGGGCTCGGGCCCAGCTCAGGCCGGCTCGGCTCAGCTGCCATCTCTCACGGAGCCCCTCTCCAGGCCGGGCAGCCGGGGTTATGATTAATCAGCGACAGAAGCAGAAACAAGCAGAAAAATGTAATCAGCGAGGGAAGGGCCGGGCTGGGCCGGGCTGTGGCAATCAGCTTTCCTGCTGGGGCCTTCGGCTGATTGGACCCAGGGAGGCAGGGAGGTGGTTCCGATGGGGGGCCAGAAGGTCACTATCCCCCGGAAGTGTGAACATCTGCGGATGCGTGTCCATGCCACGTCAGCCCAAGGAGCCGTGCACCTGCTCCCACCTGCCCGAGGGCTCGTCCCCTTTCCTGCCGGCATACACAGGTGGTCACACACACTCATGAAACTTATCCCTGTGCGCATGGCCTCGTCCATAAGAGACGCTCTCACCCGCATGCTCCCCGCCCCCACCCTGCTCGGAGCCTGGTGAAGTTGTTCCCACACGTCAGGTGCGCCCTGCTGCCTTGTGAGCCGACAGGCTCACAGCGCAGACCCCACATTCCAGCCAGGTCTCTATCCTCACTGTCCCTGGAGCCGCCAGACTCTGGCTCCCCCTTCTGCAAGCTGCGTCGCTGCTGGGGAAAGATGCAGAAGTGAGGCCCACTGTGGGGGGTCGAAGTCAGCCACAGACCTGTCCTGTGACCTTGGGGAACGTCCTTCTCTAAACCTCAGTTTCCCCACCTTGAGGCTCTCCCGCAACAGCCCCGTAGTACTTCCTGAGGACCCACGCGCCCGGGACCAGCCTCACCTTCCGGGTCTCCGGTCCTCAGTCCCCAGCTCTCAGCTCCAGGTTGGAGGGGGTCGTGGGGGCGGCCGGGCCAAGGGGCGCGGGAAGGCAGGGCCCCACCCCCACCCACCCTTACTTTGTCGTGGTGGCCTCCAGCGAGGCGCTGGAGGAGAGGGCAGTCCTTGGGGACAGTGGGAGTCGGGGCTGAAGGGAGACGGAGCTCGGCGGGCTCGGGGCGCAGCTCCGGGGCCGGCGGCGGGAGGGGCGGGGGCGCGGAGGGGGCGGGCGGGCGGCCGGCGGCGGGAGGCGGGGAGCGCGGCGAGCGCGGCACAGAGCGAGCGAGCGAGGAGCAGGAGCAGGAGCAGGAGCAGGAGAGGCGGCAGAGCCGGAGCTGCTGGCCGGGCGGCCGCGCCGGCGAGCGGGCGAGCGGGCGGCGAGCAGCGCGGAGCGCGCGGGGCACCGAGGAGCGGGCGCGGCGGGCGCAGCGCGCGGCGGGCGAGCGGAGAGGCCCAAGCGGCGCCGCCCCCGCCGCCCCTGCGGGGCCCCGGCCGGCAGCCCGACGAGGGAGGGGGCGGCATGGCCGGGCGGCCCGGGGCGCGGGGGCGCTAGGCCCCCCCGGGGGCGCCCCTGCTTTGCCGCCGCCGCCGTCGCCCTCCGCAGCCGCGCGCCCCGCCCGCTCCCGCCGCCCCCGGGGCCGCCGGCGGCCGATGAGCCCCGGCCTCAAAGTTTGCGGCGGGCGGGCGCGGAGCCTCCAAGATGCCGTTCCACCCGGTGACGGCGGCGTTGATGTACCGGGGCATCTACACCGTGCCCAACCTGCTGTCGGAGCAGCGCCCGGTGGACATTCCCGAGGACGAGCTGGAGGGTGAGTGTCCGCCGGGACCCCTGCCGCCGGCCTCCTACCTGTGCGCCCAGGTGACGCGCGGCCGGGCGCGCAGGGCCGGGGGCTCTCCGCGGGAGCCGGCTGCCGGGTGCGCGGCCCCAGCGAGCCGCCGCGCGGGACGCCAGACCGGGTGGGGGTCGCCGGGACGGAGGGGCGGCTCGGCCCCTGCCCGCGTGGACCCCGCGCTGCGGAAACTTGCCGGGCCCCGCAGCGGGGTCACGGGGCCGCGCAGCCCGCGGTGACGGTGCAGCAGCGCGGCCGGCGGGCTGGGGGTCCGGGCTGCGCCCCCGGCGCCGGCCGGGCCGGAGCACCCGCATCCTGGTCCTCTCCGCGGCGCCCGCCCGTGGCTCTGCGCTCGCATTGACATTCCGCTCGTGTAGCTCTAAAAATCCAATCGGCTCGGGCAGCCGGAGCAGGGGAGAGGGGACCGCCTCGCTCTTGCCCGCTGCGGGCCGCCCCCGTCCACTCTGGGGGCCACAGCCCCTTCCCCGCACCCCTGCGGGGACCCCCAGCCCGGAGCGCCGGGAAGGCAGCTTGGGAGGCGGTGGCGACAACAAGTGGCCGGATTGGGCGGCTCAGTCGCGATAGCCAAACGTGCAAGGGAAGAGCACGGAGGCTGGGACCCGAAGCCGCCCCACCCGGTCCTCTGCGCCTCTCCGACGGACGGGGGCGGCAGGCACCTGGCTGGGAATGAACAGAACAGGGTGCAGGACCTGGGGTGCCCGACGGAATGTCCTGGGGAACAGGGAGCCCCTGGGGCCTGCTCAGCTCTTTCCCTGCTGAGCCGGGGGAGGCGCTCCGGTTCCCCTCCCCCAGACCTCCTGGGGCCCCATATGGAGTGGAGTTGGGGGCCCTGGGCTGATGGGAGCCTTGGCCCCTCGGGACCTGCTTGTCTGTGACTGCGGAAGCGACTGAGATCACCCAGAGGACGGGCCTCTCTCTGGGCACCTTGGGCAAAGGGTCTCTGTCACCCGGGAGCTCATGGGGCCTAACGGGGTGCCGCTGAAGAGAATGGTCGCAGGCCGGGAGAGCCGTGGGGGGAGGTCTTTCCTCATCCCCGAGCTTGGGTGGGGACAGATGCTGGGGGAGCCCGGCTGGATCGGGGAAGATGGCAGGGTGCAGGCGGCTGCCACCTCGCTGGCTGTACCGCGGGCCAGGACGCACCTGCTCCTCACCAACCCCCTACAAGCCCTTGGGAGCCAGGAAAGCCCAGAGACAGGGTCTGGCTTCTGATGCCGGCAGGACAGATGGGGGTGCGCTTGTGGCCCTGACCGTTCACCCCCAAAGCTGTGTTTCACCTGGGAAAAGGAGAGGGCAATATGAGGTGCAAGAGGGCCATAGGGCATCTTTTCCCCATTTTCCTTCCCTCCTGCTCTGGGTCCCCCAAAACTCTGGCCAGTTCGCTGCTGTGGGAGCCTGTTCCTCTTGGTCACTTGGACAGAGGTCAGCATGTCTCCCTGGACCCCGGTCGGCTTCCTCCTCAGTCCCTTGCCTGGCTCCCAGCACCCCCACCCTGGCCCGGGCACACTGGCTCTAGGCTGGCCGGGTCCCTCCTCTCTCGATTCCCTAATCCCGGGCGGCACACGGAGAGGAAGGAGATACGGAGAAGAGGCTGGGCGTGGGGTGAGCAGGGCACAGGGTGGGCAGCGCAAGGACAAGGAGGCTGCAGGCTCCCTTGGGCGGCCTGGCCAACATGCTGGCAGGAGCCCAGGGGTGTTAGTCACCATCGCACCAAACACACTCCCTGCTTCCCTCCCGTCCTCGCCCGGGCCAGCAGAGGGGCCCTGTGCAGGGGCACCTGAAGGACAGGGTCTTCTCTGGGGACATTAGACAGGTGGCATGGAGCCAGCAGATGCCTAAGTCAGTCTACCAGCGTGTGGTCTCCAGGAAGTCCTCCGTGGCTGTCTGCTTTCTCGGACGTGGACGTAGGAACCCCAAAGCCCTCACAGATCCCGGGCTCTTTGCAGTGGTTGTTGAAAGCCAGGGCTGGCGGAGAGCGGCCGTCCCCGGGACAGGTTCTCTCCGCTTCTCCAGTCCCCAGAGTGTTCTTGCCCCAGGGGTGTGAGTGAGACCCAGGCCTCTGCTGGGAGAGGGGGAGCCGCGCGGGTCCGGGGGAGGGAGCCGGTGGCCTGGGATCAATGTTGTGCGCGTGCATGGCTCCTTGCGGCACAAATGCAGGGCCCGGGAGGTCTGTGGGCCGAGGAGAACTAAGGAGATGGGAACCCCGGAGTTAAAATGAGGGATTCTCAGCCAGATAACACCGGGTTCAAGTCTCTGCACCCTTGGCTCGTGGAGTGACCTTGGGCAATCACATGCCTCTCTGAACCGGTTTCCCCATCTGTAGAAGAGGGGGCTGGCACCGCCCTACCCAGCGGTAGGAGATATAATGGAAACACTCGGCACAGGACCCGGCAGTAAGGGTTTGGGGGCCCACGTGTTGGTGGCAGGGAAGATGAAGGCGGGCGGCCCCAGAAGGGGTGAGAGCCCGGAGTCCACAGGAGCCGTGAGGCAGGGCTGTGGAGCCTGCGTGGGCGGGCTAGGAGGCAAAGCCGGGGGCCACAGCGGGGTCGAGGACCTGGCTTCTCATGGACGCAGGAACCCCAGAGCCCTCACACCTCCCTCCTCATGTCCTGGGGAGCCCCAGATGACGACAGGCAGAGAAGCGACGTGGCTAGATGGAGCTGCCTGGGCCCAGCAGCCCCCGCGAGGAGGAGGCCGGGCGCTCTCGTTTCCCCTGTGCCCGGCAGCAGGGCCTGAGGAGAGCTGAGGTTGGTTCTGAGGCACCGGGGGCTTGAAGGCCCGATGCGGGAATGGGGGTGGCTACGTGCCGTCACCCTCGTGGCCAGAGAAAGGAGACGGGCAGTCAGATGGCTACCAGGGCGAGGTTCTGGGACCGACACCTGGCATTGAGAATGGCTAAGTAGTGGCCTTCCAGCCAGGGGTGAGCTGGGGAGTCCTCTTCTCGACCCCGACACCTGCAGCGTAAGACCGCACACACCTCTGCGCATACCGAAAACTTGGCGGTCCTGCCAGCCCATTTCCGGGCCAGACATCTGCATGCCAAGATGGAGTGCGGCAGCGTCCCTGGCCTTACAGGGAGGGAAGGGAATGAGGCTTTCGGGGAAATGCCTCCAGCCAGGATGTGCTGATGGCACAGAGGGACTGGCAGAGCTTGGGGACCCTCCAGGAGGGGGTAGGAGCCCTCGGGCAGCGTCTCATCCCGTCTCACCTGGGCTCGGAGGGGGATGCGCTTAGTCTGTCGTTTGGTTGGCGAGCAGCAGCGCCAGGACTTAAGCGCAGCCCTCAGGGCCCAGTGCTGCCAGTGGGCGACCAGCCTGGTGTCCTGACCTCACCCAGCCCTTGCTCTCCTTCCACCTCTGCCATCTGGGACAGTCTGATTTACGGCGTCCGTCCCTGAGCCAGGCCTGGCTGGACACCGATTTTCTTGCTTAATCATCTCGGCATGTCCCATTGTACAGGTGAGCAAACTGCTCCCTAAGGTCACCCACTGAGACAGAGAAGACTGGGACTCGAACCCAGGTCTGTGTGACCAACCAGCGGACAAAGTGGTGCCTGATCTAGGCTGCTGGGCAGAAGGGGATCAGTTGGGGAAAGGCTCCCACACGGCGGATGTGCCCGGAAGGGTGAGTGAAAGGTCTATGCACCGGAAGGTGACGGGCTGTGGCTCTCCCTAGTGGCCTTGCCTGAGAGACGGCCACGGGCACAGGGCCTGCCCGGCTGGTAGACAGAGCTGTTTTCTGCCGTATCCCCGAGATTAGCCCCTGTCCTCTGTGCCTCCTGCCTAGTGCCTTTCCTCGGACTGTGAAGGAAGACCGTTGGGCTGTAGCTGACAGAGCCCTGGGCTTTGGTGACCACCCACACCCCATGCCAGGATAGGGGACAGTCTTGGGCCTCAACTCACAGCGAGGGAGTCCTCCCTCCAGTCCCTACCATGTCCCAAGACTTTGCTGCCGACCCCAAAAGCTCCTAAATGGGCCTCTCCAGCAGGGGCAGCCAAGGATTTGGGGAGATGTGGGTCCTCAGCCCTAAAACCGGCCCTTTAGCTCTATTTCCCGCTTCAGTGGATGACCCACAGCGTGAATGGGGTCCAGGCCCTGGGTGCTGGGCAAGGGGACAGGCAGCCGCCTCAGCCTACCCTCCTGCTTCTGGCTGCTGCAGAGTGGGAAGCAGTGCTTTCTGGGCCGGTGTGGGGCTCCAGTTCCGCACCGCCCCTTCCTCTGAGCGCCCAGTGGGCGGGTTCTTCACCTCATTGACTTTTTTCTTCAGTCGCTCAGCACATGTATATGCTTGAGTGATGGGCCCTGCTCAGGTACCGGGAACTCTGAACAAGACTCCCCGGGTCTGCGCTCACGGTACTCAGAGTTCACGAGGCGGTGTAGGGAGGCCAAGGTCAGCAGGCGGCAGAGCGCACTGGGAGATGGAGCTGGGCAGTCCAGGACGGGCTGCTTCTGAGCTCACGGTGGGGACCGTGGGGACTGGAACGGCACTCCAGACAAAAGCAGCTGCGTAGTCAAAGGCTGGCAGTGGAGCCGGGCCGGGGCTCACCACGGCTGAGAGGACCCCTGGGGCTGAAGCTCCCAGGAGCCCCCACTTCTTACTACACACCTCTGGTCATGGGGAACTCACTGCTTCCTCCGCGGCCTGGGAAAATGGTAGGTGGGAGTTGGCCTGGATTTCTCAGAATCGGGGCTTTGTAGAACTCCTGGGCTAGGTCCAGACCTCCCAGCCCGGCTCCTTCCTGGCCCAGGAGCCACCGGTTGAGGACCAGAGCCTCGGCCTTGCCTGGGGGCACAGACAGCTCAGGCAGCCAGTGTCTCCCTCGGCCCACGGGTGACTGACCTCCAGACGCTGGATGCAGAGGGCAGGTGGGGAGAGCCTGATGGGAGCCGAGCCTGGCCCGAGTCACTCGGCTGTGGGCCGTGGTCCACATGCTGTGGCTGACTCATGTTTCCTTCTAAGATCGGAGTGTAGGACCCTGTAAGCAGTTTCAAGTCCCACAGGCCCCTAGGTTAAGGCCTGGGCCAGCCTGACCGGTAGCAACATCCCTGACCCCCTTTCAGCAAGCTGGCTGCCTAGCTTGTCTATGTGTAGCTCTATAGTTGGGGGTGTTTCGTGTGTATGTATGCACGTGCGCGCACTATTGTTTGCTGGATTCCTCACCCATGGAGCAACAAGGAGACCCCGGGACCTGAAGCCAGTGGGCTGAGATCTGTCCCCTAACAAGGCTTTAACATTTGGGGTCAGGATGGGGTTGTAATAAAGCGACAGCAACACAAAAAAGTGGACCAAAGCCAAGAGGCTAGGACCCCCTCAACCGTTTCTTGCTGTCTTTAGATCATCACCATTCTGCCCATTTTGCTGTATGTAAGACTGAGGCAGCCCAAGGACATACACTGAGTTGTCCCAAGGTCCCAGACAAGTGCGTTGCTCCCCACCTGAGTCATCCAGGTCCTCAGGCCTCAGTCTTCCCCTCCATACAGTAGAGAGGGGACCCTTGCATCTGTTCTGGGCTGGGGTGCTGGGGCCTTCTACCTCATCTCTGTCTCCCCCGAAGCTGGGAGGAGCCTGTGACCACCTCCAGCCATGCGCTGGAGCCACTGCTGCTTCCCCTGGCCACCGTCGTGAATGCTGGCCAGTGCTAAGGAGCTGGCCCGGGAAGCCCGCGGGGGGGAGGTGAGGGGGGGGCGGGGAGGAGCCTCCATCCAGCAGCCGTCTTGGCCTGGTGAGTCTAGTGCCCTCCTTGCACCCACCACACGGGGTCGTTGTGAGCATGCCAGGAGAGGCCGCGGAAGCCGGGCACACGCAGTTACTGCCTCAGGCCAAGTACACCTCTGCGTGTGGCCTAGCCTGCCTGGGGTCCTCAAAGCAGCAGCAGGGGTGCACCCTGGGCCCCCTGGTATTCTTTCACTGGATCTGCGGTCTCAGGGTTGGACTCTCAGATCCTGGGGGTCTGGGAAGGGGTTGCTGGGATCAAGGCTGAGGCTCCAGCCTGTTCTGTTCCCCCCACAGAAATCCGAGAGGCCTTCAAAGTGTTTGACCGTGACGGCAATGGCTTCATCTCCAAGCAGGAGCTGGGCACGGCCATGCGCTCCCTGGGCTACATGCCCAACGAGGTGGAGCTGGAGGTTATCATCCAGCGGCTGGACATGGACGGTGAGCCCCCTGCCTCAGTTTCCCCACCTGTCACTTGGACCCCAGGGTGGGGCAGGGTCTGAGGTCCGAGCCGCTGAGGTTGGACCTGCCTTGGGCCTCCTGCTCACCCCACTGCAAGCTCCCTCACAGCCTGTGTAAGTGTGGCCCCAGTTTTCAGCCTGGAGAGTTGATTGTGAGGAGGGTGACAGCCCCAGCCAGACGTGGGGGTCAAGGGCTGCTCCTTCCACTCTGGAGTCTGAAACATACTCAAGTAGGGAAAACATCCTGGGCATGGCAGCACATGCCGTAACCCCAGTGCCCGGAAGACTGTGGCAGGAAGATCACAAGTTTGAGGCCAACTTGGGCTACATAGCAAGACTGTTATGTATCTCGAACGAAACCGAAAGCCGGTGTAGTTGTGCACACCTGTAATCCTAGTGCTCTGGGAAGCTGAGCAGGAGGGTCACAAGTTCAAGCCTAGCTTGGGCAATTTAGCCTCTTAGGTAGACCCTGTCTCAAAATCTTATAAAATGAAAGTGACGCTGGGCATGGTAGTACACACATATAATCTCAATACTCAAGAGGCTGAAGAAGGACCACTGTGAGTTCAAGGCCAGCCTGGGCTACATAGTGACACCCTGCCTCAAAAACACCAAAATATAATAATAAATATGATGGTGGTGATGGCTGGCGATACACCTCAGTGCAACGGCCCTGGGTTCAACCCCAAATACTGCAAAATAAATATAGGAAAAGAGATGGGATCCAGTCAGTGGTATCACAAATATTCCAGTCCCCGTGACCTGAAATCCAATCATTAAGTTGTATTTGCCACCTAGCATTTTATTAAGAAAAAACTGGGAAGGGCCAGTGACGGCAAGTCACCTCCCCACCAAGACAGCCAGTGACAGTACCGTTTCCCGTCTCTATGACAGAGAGGGCGTCCAGGCCACATAGCTGCCCTCATCGGCCCCAGCGCTGGGGAGCCTGGAGGGTGGTGGAGGCCTCCCCCATGCCGACCCCATAGGGGCCCCCGCCACTCGCCACCTGTACCTTCCCTGTCGGACCTCTTCTAGGGCTTGTTAGGTGCCCCTGAAATTGACTTGAGGCTCAGGCAGGTGCAGCGCCTGCCCCATGGTGAGCCCGAGGGGTCAGGATGCTGTCTTGGGTCCCACAGGCCTTGGGGTGCCTTCCTCGGCTGTCTCCTTCTGACCTGCTGATTGGACCTGTGTCTACCTTAGGTGACGGCCAGGTGGACTTTGAGGAATTTGTGACTCTCCTAGGACCCAAGCTTTCCACCTCGGGGATCCCGGAGAAGTTCCACGGTACTGACTTCGACACCGTCTTCTGGAAGGTATCCCTCGGTGGGCTGGGCTCACAGCTGCGCACTGTGGACAGGTCGGAGCTGCCCATGGCTAGGCCTGCCCTGGAGAGGGGTAGTCACCCCAGGCTTTCGTGTCCTGGGAGGCTGGGGCTCCATAGGGGAGCAGGCATCAGCCAGGGACTCCCTTGGGCGATGGAGAGTGGTTTCCGGAACTGCCGGCGCTGTGCTGCAAGCGCGGCCATAGAGTGCCGGGTGGGGACCGAGGTAGAGTGGCGTCCGGAACATGCCCCCCCCGCCCCCCGCTCCAGTGCGACATGCAGAAGCTGACAGTGGACGAGCTGAAGCGGCTGCTCTATGACACCTTCTGTGAGCACCTGTCCATGAAGGACATAGAGAACATCATCATGACGGAGGAAGAGAGCCACCTGGGCACGGCAGAGGAGTGCCCCGTGGACGTGGAGAGTGAGTGACCCCCGGGACTCGGGTGGGTTCAGTTGCGTGCGCAGGGGCCAGGGGGAAGGGTTGGCACAGGGCGCCCAAGCCGCGTGCCCCTGTCCCTCGTGGGTCGGGCCCACGTGCTGAAGTGCGACAGCCCGATTCCACCGCCGCCTCTCTCCCCCCTCCTCCCCGGTGTTCCTGGTGGGTGGCCACAGCCTGCTCCAACCAGCAGATCCGCCAGACGTGCGTGCGCAAGAGTCTGATCTGCGCCTTTGCCATCGCCTTCATCATCAGCGTCATGCTCATCGCGGCCAACCAGGTGCTGCGTAGCGGCATGAAATAGGCACTGCTGGGCACCCAGGTGGACGTGGTGCCCGGGCCGCTCCATACCCATCACCGCCACCATCCACGCGTCTTCAGGGCCTGGACGTCTGGTGACCACCCCCCGATCTTGCCCCCGGGCCTTGCATGGAGCTGTGGCCTGGCCGTGGAGGATCTGGTGGCGGTTCCAAAGACAGCCCCGGGCCCTAACATCTTGCCTGTGCCCCCACCCTGGCCTGTATGTAGCGCTACTCTTCCCATCATCCAGGGGCCCCTGGGAAGTTAAGGAAGGATTTGTACAGGGACCCCCAAGACCCAGTCCCTGCTGTGGTCCCACAGGCAGGAGAGGCACCCTATGTCCACAGAGGGCAGCCACCTGCTGAGGGCCACAAAGCCAAGCCATTTGGGTTTATGAGGTTTGCCCAGAGCTGCGGGCAAGGTGGCAGCAGCGGCAGGGAACACAAAACCTCTTGGAAAGGGGAAAAGGCTGTGAGCTCCTGGGTTTGTCCCTCTGACCCTCCAGCCCTTCCCACCCTGCTTTGCACCTGTTGGGGTGAAGCCTCCCGTGTACAAGAGGGGAGCCTGACGGCCCCAGGGCCTGAGACCTGGCCTCAGGTTCTCCCCCACAGCGCTCTTCAGGAAAGGCGGGACCTTGTGGAGGACGGAGCACCCGCGGTGGTTCCGAGCTCTCCAGCCTTCTGGGCCCCACCGCAGCCCCAGTGGTCCAGGACACCATCTCTGACAGAACCTCGAACTGTAGTCCAGCGGAGAATGCAACGGCCCAGGTGACCTGTGTGACCTCCCAGTCAGGGTGCTCCTCCAGCAGGATCGTCGGGGGGCCTGTGGGCCCGTCCCCGGGCCAAGGAGGTGGCACAGCCCAGTGCCGTCAGTACCTAGAGGTGTGGCCTGCCCTCCTGCCCCCACCCCTCCCACTTAGCTGCACCGCCAGGCCCGAGGCAGCGCCTGTTCCTGTCCCAAGTGTTCCATTCCCAACGCGCGGCACCAGCTCGGCATGGGCAGGTGTGGTAGTGCAAATTCTGCCGGAGCTGGGGTGGCAGGTAGAGTCCTTGGCTCCTGTCATCAGGCCTGGGCCCTGGGGCCGCTTACACCCAGGCGACAGGCACAGCTCGGCAGAGCCTCCACTGGTCACCAAGGAAGAAGGGCTACACGCACCATCACTCGGAGAGGACACTATCTCCCCCCGACCGATGGCTGCGACAGAGCTGAGAATGCCGGACGGGGCAACACCGAGGACAGACTTTATGAACATCAGGAAGTTTCCTTGCTCCTCTTCTCCAGACCTCCGTTGAGGGAGGGCAGGAGGGGAACGGGCTGCAGCTGCTGCGCCTTGGGGAGGTCACGCGTGTGGTCTCGGGGTGCCATGGACAGAGCGAGAAGGGGGCTCAGCCTCCCAGTGTCATCAAGTATTTTCACGGTGAGGGATGAGAGCGGGGGAGGTGAGCGCAGCCAGGCCTCAGCCCCACTGCACTCTGGGCTGCAGGGGCCACCCCCCCGGTGGGGGTGCCCGCAGGGACGGGGGCAGCTCCTGGACTGGCGGCCAGCCCACAGGGTACTGGAACACGGTGGCTCTGAGGGGTTCGGCTCTAGAGAGAAAGAGAGAGGCAGAACATGAGCATGGGGTGCGTCCCAGAACCGGGGGCCCTCCCTGCCACGCTGGCTGTGGGGAAGGCTGGCATCCTACAGACCCTTAGAGCCAGCAACCGCCCATCTAGGAACTGAGGCAAGGAGCTCGCTGAGTTGGAGCCAGAGACTGACGCCAAGAATGGCCTCGAGCATAGAAATAACCTTAGTGTCCACCTGTGGGGGACTGATCCAATACAATGCACGTCCACAATGGAGAATGCTATGCAGCCTGTGTAAAAATTAAGGCAAATTTATATGCACTGATAAGGAAAGACATACTATGTGAGTAGGGAGCAAAAGCAGCTTATAAAATAATGTATATAGCATGATACTATTTTTGTTTAAAGATATGTAACATATATAAATGCATAAAAACCCAGAAGATAACAGCAAAATGTTAACAGTGGTTCTGAGTGGTACAATTATGGGTGTCTTTCTTAACTTCTTTATACTTTTCAGAAAGTTTTACAAAGCACACCAGCCTCTGAACTCAGAAAAAAAAATCAAAGTTTTTTAAAGTCTGATTTCTCATGCTACTCACTCTCCTCCCCGCAAGCCCCTGCCCCCAGAACCTGGGGCCTAGCCGAAGTGCTGTCCTTCGAAAGCCTCATCTGTGCCCAGCCAGGGGCACCCTGTCCTGGGATGCAGGCTGAGGCCAGGGCAGCACAGCGGGCACACCTCTCCTGTCTCAGAAGGTAGAGGACACGGTAGGGAAATGGCCTATCTGCACCCGTGTCCAGAGCTGGGTCTGGCATCAAGAGGTCACCCACACACTGGTGGGGAGCAGACAGCCATGAAACCAACTCTTCCTGACTAGGGGTTACCCCGGGCCAGGCACGAGGCCCTAGAGAAACCTCAAGAATGCCATTTTACAATGAGGAAAGTGACGTGCAAGGAGTCAGTCATACATGCAGGTGACACAGTCCGGACATCGACCTTTCAGCTCTGATTCCAGGTAGACCTCACCTCGGGCTCCTCAGCCTTCAGGAAGAGCAAGGACCTGGCGTTCCCGGCCTGGCTTGGGGGCCAGTGGGCAGCCCTCTGTAGGAGAGGGACCGGCCCAGACAGGCCTCACGCCTTCAAGGTGGAGGAGGGGCGGGCTCGGGGGCCTTGCTACACCTACCCAGCTGCCCTCTCTGGCCTGACAGCAGGACAGTTGAGGACTTGCGGAGCCTCCCGGTAGAGGGAAGGGACATCCCCTGCTCGATGGCTTGCTGCCTACTGGAAAGCACAGAAAGCAGCTCTCCACATGATTTATGGGCGGGGAGATTTCATAAACTCCAGCAGCCGCAGAGGAGGTAGGGTAGGAGTTGCGGGAAGGCCCCAGCAGCCAGCGAGCCAGGGCTCCCTGTGGAGTTGCCACTGTGACAGCAGGCTCTTCCAGGGAGGCTGTGATCCTGGGGAGTGATCCCTCAGCTTCGGGCCTTTCCTCTAGCAAACTGGGTAGATTCCTGAGCAGCTGAGACCCAAGCCCTGGGTCCAGGCCTCAGTCCAGTGCCCGTCTGCCCTGGGGGCCATAACAGGAGAAGTCTACTCACAGACCTTGGTACCGTGCCAAGCTCCAGGCCTCTGAGCCTCAGAGCCCATGCTGGTAACCCTGCGCAGAACAGAGCAGATGGGGTCACAAGTGGGATGTGGCAGGACCCTGCCCCATACATGCAGGATAGGAACAGCTCCCTGGCTCTTTCCCAGACCTGCTTCTTCCCTAGAGAAAAGAGTCTCATGGAGGAGCATGAGCGGCACTGGTCCAGAGAGGGGTGCACAGGAAGATTAGGAGGGATAAAGTCCCAATCAGAAGAGCCAACAACGGAAGCAGGGACAAGCACGGCCAGGCCAGGGATTATCTGAGCGTCTGAGACTGGCTCTCTCCCCCGCTGCTGCGCACCACTGTCTGCTCTTGGCTGATCCCTCAGGGTCAGTCTGCTCAGGGGATGAGCACGTGCTCCCAGGCTGTGCCTTTGGGGAGCCTTTGTGTCCCTGTTTACAAGGGAGGCTGGGCCGGCTGCTGGGGCAGGGGAACTGCTCTGCCTGTGGGGCTGGAGCCCCACCTGGGCCAGACAGCCATCTGTGCCCCAGCAGGAGGAAACGGGCTTCCCAAGGTCCCCAGACCAGTCCCCACAAGAGGCACGTAACATGGGGAACACCCAGGTAACAGTCCTCCAGGTGAGGGACCCTGCTCCCCAAAATGTATCCTCATGTAGTCACCATATCCTGGGCCCACCCATACCTCCTTGAGGCCAGGAGGAGGAGCTAAGGCTAGAAGGAAAATACCCTAGGCTGGCTGGGGCTTTGCCAAGTACAGCTGCAGAGATGAGGCTATGTAAGCAAACAGAAGACACTCCACCCAGAGTGCCCCTAAATTATAAATGACCGCCCCATCTAAGAAGCTGCCAAGTGTCTACTGAGACTGACAGAGGCCGGATACAAGAGATGGACAGGTAATCCCACAGGCCGGGGGCGGAGCAGGCAGGTATCCTCAGGCCCTGCCAACCGGACTGTGGAGTCCAGGCCCTCCTGAGGTGGGAAATGGCTTAGAGGGAGTCAGCAGGGGAGGGCCAGGCCAGAGTGGGTTTCGGAAGGTGCTTGGTACTGTGATGTAAAGGATGAAGTAGGGGAGCAGAGCGACCCCTGAAACCTCTCTAAGGAGCCTCTGACTGGCCCTAACTCTGGCACACAGGTTAGAGGATACTGGGCTCTGAAACTCTGCATCCTGGCCGGTCCCGACAGGACCAGCCCACATGACCAAAGCCACATCCCGTCAAACAGGTTGAGAGGAAGGGATTGTCACTCTCTCTTTTTTTTTTTTTTTTAAGATTGAAGCCAGTTATTTTTAAAATACGTTAGTATTTATCTTCTTTAGAACAAGAAACCCAGCCTTCACCTGGCAGAGCTGAAGTGTGGGAGCCCTCACTGTGACCAGGCCCCTGGCTCGGTGAGGCTGCAATCTGATGAGACCACACCACTGAGACAAACTGGGCCTCAGGCTCCAATACAAGATGGGAGGTGAGGAGGCCCAGGACAGGCCACCGTGTACAGAGTCCTGTGCAGCTCAGGAGTCGTCCCTTAGCCCCTTTCCTCCTTTCGCTCCTTCAGTAACGGATGGGAGAACCCAGGAGCCCTGGCCTCTTTTGGCCGTAATGCTATGTGGCTGTGGAAGTCCCTGCCTGCCTCTGTGCCTGTCTGCTGTGTCCCTCTCCAAAAGGGGAGACCTGGGGTGGCACGTGCCCCACACCCCACAGGACCCTGACCCAGTGTGTTCTCATATACCAGTGAGGGGCTCCCGCCCACTTCGGAGCATTCTGAGGGCTCAGACTCCTCCCTTGGGGGGCAGTGGGAGAACAACCTGGTCACATCTCTGCCATCCGTGCTCTGCCTCTTCTTAACAGTACATGCACCTAAACAAGTTCCACGCCTGCGAGCCTCAGTTTCCCTTCTGAGGTTAGGACAGCAGGGTACACAGTTTGCTCTGAACACTGAGGACTCAGCTACCACAGCTCGGGCCTCTCCCTCTAGCCAACAGACTTAAAGGTGTGGCAAAATCATATCTGTTCGGCCACCTGCTTCTCCATCATCTCCAGTAAGGGATGAGCTGCTAAACGCAGGCATGGAGTACAGGCACCTTCATAGTATACCCACTCTGGCCAGGGGCCGGGAACCTACCAGCCTCAGATATGCTCCAGTTTCAGGGAGCTCTGAGTGTGTGTGGAAGGAGAATCCAGAGAGACTCTTCAGCGCCTAAAAAGAACAGGCTGCTGGGTCTGCTCCCAACGGGTGCGGGAGGAGGGGACGCTGGGGCCTGGGACTGTACCTGCTGCTGGGGGCTAAGCTCAGCCTCTTGGCTCTCTTCTCCAGCCAGTCTTCCAGATGGCCCTCAGGGGGATCAGGGGTTTCCATTGGCCACTCTCTGGCCCGCCTCTCCTCTGTGAGGATAGGGAGACAAAGGAAGGTGAGGGGCACAATCCTGCCTGGCAAGGTCCAGCCTCCCACAAAGCAGCAGTAACTGGCAGGCCCTGGCTAAGGCCTGGGATGCTACAGCAACCCAAGCAAAACATGGGAGCAAAGCTGCGGGCACGTCCCCTCCGTGCTGCCCCTTCCTCAGCCCATCTTCATACCGTGATCCAGCACTCTGGGCCTCACTCTGCTTCTCATCAAAGGGTCACTACATGGTCTGCCCGCTCAAACTGCAGCAGAAATGGGATTGTGTGTGAAAAGAATCCAGCTTTCAGGAGGGGTTCAAATGTGGGGTGCAAGGGGCAACACGGGCTATAGAATGTGGGTGAATTTTCAGTTATGCCATGTGTAAGGTTTTTGATAGCAGCCAAAGCAATGACACTTGAGCAGTTTCATCTCTCACACTGCCCTACAAGAGATGTTGCGGGCCGGAGGGTTAGCTTAGTGGTTCCGGTGCCTGCCTCGCAAGTGCAAGGTCCTGAGCTCGATCCCAGGTAACCACATACAATGCTGGGCATGGAGACTCCCGCCCACCAGCAATCAATACCACATACCACAGTGCTGGGCGTGGTGACTCACGCCTGTCATCCCAGCACTCGGGAGGCAGAGACAGGCAGATTGCTGAGTTCGAGGCTTGCCTGGGCTACACAGTGAGCTCAGAGCCAGCCTGAACTACAAAGCGAGACCCTGGCTCGAGATGTTGCTCCATGAACTAAAACCAAGCGATTAATGGACAGTGTGGGCAGGTGATTTTGTCAGAAGCTGGTCTGTGGTGGGGCCTTGGGCCATTCAGTCTCACAGATAACATTCTCTTGGAGCCAAGCTCTGGTCTAACAGCACAGGCATCATCTCACTTCGTCCTGTACATGTGTGTTTGTCTGTGCACGCATGCATGTGTACACATGTGATATGGTACTAGGGACTGAATCCAGGGCCTCTGCACTTAACTACATCCCCAAACCTGTTGTTATCTCTTTGGAGAAAAGGCCTTGCCTGCTGGGATTACATGTATGCACCCCGTGCCTGGCTCACTTCATCTTCTCAGCAGACATGTTGGACAGGGTGGGAGACTTCCCCAAGACCGCCAGCCACAGGCCAAGGATGCCGGGGGCCTGATAGAGTCAGGACGGTGCGAACTGCCGGCTTGCTTGGGCCTCACCCCATCTGTCTCCACTAGACATGGTCTCCAGCTCAGGCCCACGGGCCTGTGCTCTCCCTACTGTGAGCCAACCGTTCTGTGCCCTGAGAGTAGTCCATGGCCAGCAAAGTGCTGGCAATGCTGCCACCCGCAGGACTTGCTGGCCGGTCCCATGAGGCTTTGCCGCTGCTCTGGGAAAGTTCTTGTAAACCCTCCGTGGGTGCCAGGACTGCAGATGCGTTGCCATCAGCTCCCCAGGGGAGGGTGTGGCACCCTCCGGGTCGACTTGGCAGAGGGGATCGAGGCCTACTGGGGCACAAGGGCTAAGGCCAAGCCGCCCAGACAGTGCTGGCTTCCCTGAAGACACTGGAGAAAGAAAAGTGGCGGTGGCTCCCTGGGAACCTGGAGCCCTCCCCTCACCTGCCGCGGAGCTCGCCTGAGGCCCTCTGCCTGAACGCAGCTATAGTCCCTCCGCCTGCCTGAGGAGGCCTACGGAATATCAGTAAGGATGCTCTAAGTAGGGACACCCTTGTTTTGTTACTTGGAGCAGTGAGGAATTTTTCAAAGCAGACATGCCAGTTCCCATAGAAGTCTGAGCTCGCCACTCCCTGAAATCACCAGGCTGTGAGGGTCTGGAGGCCAAGATGAGTGCTTCTTTCCTCTCTGTCCCCAGAGCACTGAGGGGATCCGCCAGGTGCCAAGCAGACTCCCAGCTGCCTGTCTGAGTGAGTGAAGGACAAGGGAAGACATCCAGAAACAACCTCTGTTTGGTCAGCAGCAGGGCTGCATGAGGCTGAGGCATAGCCTCGGGATTCCCGGGCGGGAAACCATGTGTGCTTCACTTTTTGAGGACACAGCCCAGTTCCTGACACTCTCCTCAAAGTGGGACTCAGGGTCCCCATCACCCTGGGCGGCCCCTGGCCTACTCTCTATGGTGGCTCCCAGTCAGGGAGAGGTAGAGAGCCCAGGGCGGCTTCCCTGGTGTCAGGCCCCACACCCCCTCCCTGCACCCCTTCCCACCCAGAGTCCCTGCTGCGACATACCTTCCACCTGGATGCTCAGCTCCTGCAGGTCTTGCTCTGACATATGGGAAAATCTGCAGTTGGAGCCAAAGTCACATTGGCCTGCAACAGGAAGACAGTTATTTGCCACTTGAAAAGATAGTTACTTGCCATCTTGGGCTGTAGGGACCGAGTGACAGGCCTTAGAGGGGACTCACAGAGGGGCACGTGAAGCCTGGTCTAAACAGCAGACTCTCTCAGGCCCTGCACGCTCAGCAACCACCCTGTCCCGCTCCTCCTCTGCAGCCGCCTTGGATGCTCAGGATCCAATCTAACCACAGCCTGCCAGGACTGGGCAGCTCAGGCCTCTGCAGGCTGCTGCTCGCCTCTCTGCCACCTTCATGAACTGAGTACGGGCTCTGTGAGAATCCAGGCGCTGCCTCTGCTGTGCCTCCACCCGGCACCCTGCCTGCTCACCTGGCTTGCAAGAGCAGCAGGAGTACTGCTCGCAAAGGCCTCAGCTTTGCCAGACAGGAACTGGAGTCTCAGTGGTTTTTCCAGTCTCAACCAAGGAAGCCAAAATGTGTCATGAAATGACAGGAGACTGGTGGTCTCCTGGGCCATGAAACCTATGATGTGCAGTGGCAGATGTGCCACTGTGTGTGGCCAAGTCTGTGGCCAAGGTGCTGCTCTGCAGGCCTGGTGGCCATTTCAGGGGCAACATATCTCCTGAGGAGGACATGGCTCTTCACTCAGCTTCCCAGCTCGGCAGCAGTACTTCTCCCAGGAGCCAGGTTACCTTGCAAACCGTATGAAGTATCACGGCTTTCCACTTGCCTTAGCTGCTAGGAAGCTCAGGTCCAAGCCCTTAGAAAGCAGCACACAGGACCTCAAGAACGAACTGGAGACTGATCTTTCTCCTAGCTTGTCTTATTTCTCCTGCCTTTAATTTCATCTGTCTTTGTTTCCTTCACTTCCTGCAGTCTTTGTCTCTTTTAACTATATTCATTTTTTGAGACAGGGTCTCGTTTTGTAGTTCAGGCTGGCCCTGAGCTCACTATGTAGCTCAGGCAAGCCTCGAACTCAGCAATCCTCCTGCCTCTGCCTCCCGAGTGCTGGGAGGCGAGAGCCACCACGCCCAGCATTTTTGGTGTATGGTACTGATTGCTGGTGGGCGTGAGTCACCACGCCCAGTATTGTTGTATGTGGTTACCAAGAATCAAACCAGGGATCTTGCACTTGCTAGATGGGCTCTGGAACCACTGAGCTAAATCTCCGGCCCTTTTTTTTTTTTTTTTGCACTACCAGGGACAGAACTTGGGACCTTGAGTTTGCCAGGCAGGTACAGCACCACTGAGCTACATCCCCAGCCCAAACTATATTCACTGTTATGAGTTAGGCACTGAACAGTCAGTGGGCATCTAGCAGCCCTGGTTCTGACTCTGAACTCCCTCAGCTCATCAGACCCATTACTGTCTCCAGGTCTGGCTGCTGGGAATGAGGCAACAGGAGGGAGGGTTCCCAGGATGATTTAATCAGCCTATTAGTCCCTGAATTTACTTAAAATCTCCAGTGTTTGCTTGTTCTGAGTGAGCTAATAAAGTCACATTCTATGTCTAGAGAGCTGAGTACCAGGCCTTGCAAAGGTCCGAGGCTCAACCCTGGGGAGCCTCTGACTGTCTGGTCAGCCCACAGCCAAGTGGGCTCAGGATGATGGCCAGGGCTGGGGGAGACACTCTAGAGAATTCTACACAGTTTAGACAGCACATTGCGAGTTCCTGAAGGGTCTGAGCTGAGCAGAGCACATTACTTTACCTGTCAGCAGAAACTTCCTGCAGGGTCGCTTGTTCTCCTCATCCAGCAAGATGGCAGCTGCATCTGCAGGAGGACAGGGGCAGGGTTCAGATGGCTCCAGAATGGCAGAGGCAAAGGGGCATGGACATCAGAGGGACACGGTCACAAGCAGAGAGAAAGCTCCCAGTCATGGAGCAAAGGGCGGGGATATTGGGCAGAGGGGTCCAAGATACAGGCGACCCCACCCTCCCACTCACCCAGGACCAGCAAAGCTAAGAGTTGGGTTTGAGGACAGAAACTCTTGACCTTGACTGCACAATGGAACTACCTAGGGAGTCTTCTCGTGTTGTTTTACTTTAATCCAGGTTCCACAGGACCTCTGCGTGACTCTAACTTCCTGTGAATCTACCGTTACAGCCATGAGCCCACATAATGACATTTCCACTAAGGGTGTGCTGCATATACAGAAAACAGTCCCAGCTTATATCACCTAGTGGTGTCAGAGCCATCTTAGTTTATGTAAGTACATTCTATGATGTTTGCACAACAATGCAATCACCTAATAGATGCATTTCTCATACTGTATTGCTGTCACTAAGCAAGCACCACTATATTTCAAAATAAAAAGCTTTAGAAAAATATAATGGTGCCCAGGAAGCCCAACGGCTAATCCCAGAGCTGAAGAATTGTGCCAGTCAAGACTACAATCTGTGCTCTGTTTATCTTCTGTCACCAGCTGTGGTGCTCAGAACCAGACCAGCCAATGTCCTAGACAAGGCTTTCCAGCAATCCTTCTAGCTACTAACCTAACTCCGGTTTCCTCCAGTTTTTCCTACCTTTATTTTTGTCATGTAGCCATGGTTTTAAAGTGTGTTCTTCTTGGTAGTAAAGTTATCAGTCCATCAGAATCTAGGAGTAGGCTGGTTACGGTGCTGTACACCTAGAGTTCCAACCACTCAGGAGGCTAAGGGAGAAGTACTGGTGATCCTAGGACTTAGATACCAGTTGGGACAACATAGACAGATCCCCATTACAAGAAAAAAAAAAAATCTGTGAATAAAACACTTGAAGGTGGTGCCCGAACTCAGAGGCCCTTCAGTCCATACTGGATGAGGGAAGAGGCGGGGCTGGGCTGTACGTTTACCTATTACTTTTCCTTGAGGCTTCTGAGCCAGAAGAAAGGCAAAAAAGCCTAAGCACAAACCCCAGGTACACAGGACCATAGGCAGGCTGCTTCATTTTTCCAATTGTAGCCCACTCTATCCCCCAAGTAAATGGGAGAAAAATTCCCACCTGGTAGGGTTGCTGTGAAAATTTACTAAAATTATGAATGGAAAGCACTTGATAGAGGAGCCTTGCAGTTGTCAACCCTGGTGGAATCATTGAATCACCAAGCAAGTGACAGAAACGGAAGCCTGGACGCTAGGATGCTACTGCCGAGGCCATGAAGAGCAGCCAGGACCAGGCAGGTGCCCAGATAGGCAGGTGTTCTAGTTCTTGTTTCTTCCTCCCAAGCCCGCATGTCCAGTGCTAACGCCCCATTTTGCAAAAGGGAAACAGAGAAATGACCTGCCCGAGGAAACACATTTCAGAAGCTAGTAGTGGCCGCCTTGAACCCTCATGTGTGAGATTTTAAAGTCCTTGTTTTTTTCCCATGGCTGCTGATCCTGGTGCTTGAATTAATGGCCCATCCAATGGGAATGCGACCTTACAGGGCACCAGTGGAAAAGTTAGGAATTTGTTGGGGGTCAGAAGTTGGTTGTCAAAGGACTCACTCCAGGGGGCCCTGACAGAGCCATGGGAAGGGCCAGCAGAGTAGAGAAGGGTCTGTCAGCAGAGGGCTTGTCAGTCTCAGCTCTCCCCATGGGAACACAGACACCATGGGCTTCCCTGCCTACCATTCTTGGGAGAAGCAGTCTTGGGAAGGGTATGTGAATACTGTCCAAGTGCCCCCTGAGGCTAGGACCAGTGAGGTTGGCAGAGGGGTTATGAAAGGACCCTGACTGGATGGCTCTGCGTGGGAGAAGCTCCACGCCACACAGCCATTGGCCAGTAGTTTTCAACCCTCCTACACTTCAGAATCACTGCTTATTAAAGTACATGGAGCCAGGCATGATGGTGCACACCTGTAATCCCGGCACGCAGGAGGCTGAGGAAGGAGGACTGCTGTGAGTCCGAGGCCAGCCTGGAGCACACAGTGAATTCAGGACCAGTCTGAACTACATAGGGAGACCCTGTATTGAATGGAGGCACGAGTGACTGAGTGAGTGAATAAACAAACAAGAAAATAAAGGAAGGAAACAAAGGAAGGATGGGAAAAAGTGGGGAGCTGAAAGAAAAAAATGGAAATAGAGATTTGTAATGGGAGGAGCAGAGCGGGCTGGGAAAGCTGGGGAGCACAATTAAACAGTACATGTCCCAGTGCTTCGTGACAAATGTAATTATCACGGAGTGCAAACACGCACTAATGAAAAATGCACAACAACATAGTACGTGGTCTCTGAACCCACCCTCCTCAGGTTCTGCTTTAACCTGTCAGGGCAGGAGAACCTCAGAGCAGTGAACGCTCAGCAGTGCCTCTGCCGAGCCCTGCGCTGCACAGGAGGACTGAGAAGCCTCGGCCGGGCCCTGCTCTCAGAGGCTCCTGCTCCTCTGCTTGGTGTTCGGGGCTCCTTGGGATCTGTCAGTTCCTCTTGTTTCGTGTCCCAAAATTAAGAATGGCCCTGGCACCCCGAGTTTGCTCAGTCATCTAGATGCTCATCTTCCAAATGTTCACTGAGCACGTCCTATGTGCCAGGCACCGTGCCAAGATGAGGATTTAGGTGGAGAACAAGTCAGAGCCAGTCCCCTCCCCATCCAACTGCCACTCTAATCCACATGGATATAAACAGGGTCACATTGACCGTGCAGCTAAATGCCTGAGCTGGCCAGGGCACAGGGAGGACGGCCCAAGGATTTGCTGCTTCAGCTGAGTTCTGAGGTGGAGGTGACTGATTTAGAGTGAAGAGAACAGGGAGGCACACCTGGAGAGAGGATAGCACCTCAGTGTCTGGTGTGACCGGACCCAGGAGGGAGAGGCCGGAACACAAACATAGGCAGGACGGGGGCTCTGCCCAGAGCTCAGTCTCATGACTGGATATGAGGTCACTTAGGACAAAGGCCCTGTTTATGCTTCAATATTCAGAGCCCATCTGAGAGCTAAGGACAGGTTAAGCATTCAGGGCTTTGCGTTTGCCAGGCAGGTGCAGTGCCACTGAGCTAAACCCCTCCCGAGGCCAATCCTTTTGAAGACACAGAGACATTATCCCTACTTTGTGACCCCTTACGTGCCAGTCACCATGGGAGTACCAAACCCGAGACAATGCTGGGAGCTGGGTACTTCCTCTGGCTGTTTTACAATGGACAAGACCAGCATCACACCTTAGGGATGACACCCAGGCACTCAGGTTCCAGGGTCCTTGCCTGACCTAACCAAGCCCTGGGAGTATCAACTGCTTGAGGGCTCAGGCATCTGACCATGGCATGAAGCTGGGAGCAGAGGGGTGTGGAAAGGGTACCCATGCAGGCTGGGGCACACAGTGCCTCCTAGAGCCTGTAACGGGCCCTGGAGGAGCCTCTTGAAGAAGTAGGAAAGAGCTCATGTGCCAGTTTGGCCACCAGTAGCTGGGAACTCTGGGTCCATTGGTCTGGATTTTAAAGTCACTGCTTGTAAGTGGGGGTCACTGGGCCACCAGCACTCTTTGCAGAGCTGTTCCAAGTACTAAATGTGGTGGCGGGAATGTGAAAGGACATGAGAACAGAGGAGGCCTGTGGAAGGGCTTATGGCACCTGATCTTTTTTTTTTTTTTGAGCCAGGGTCTCACTTTGTAGTTCAGGCTGGCCCTGGGCTCACTACATGGCCCAGGCAAACCTGGAACTCAACAATCCTCGTGCCTCTGCCTCCCGAGTGCTGGGGTTATAGGCGTGAGCCACCACACCCGGCACTGTGGTATGTTGGTACTGATTGCCAGTGGGCGTGAGTCACCACACGTCGTATTACTGTATGTGGTTATTGGGGATTGAACCAGGAACCTTGCGCTTGCTAAGCAGGCGCCAGAACCACTGAGCTAAAATCTCCAGTTCCCTTATGGTACCTGATCTTTCATTTTTTCCTTAAGGAACCCAAAGACCTCTTTCCATGAGCTCTGGACCCGAGGACCAAGCTGCTGAGAGGCTGGGACTAGCAGGCCAAGGTACGCTTTACCAGGCTGATGTCAGGTCACAGCCCCCGTGGATTTGAGAGCTGGGAACCTTTGCCTGATGCCAGGGTTACAGGCCCCCCAGGCACCTAAAACTCCCATTGCTCCTGAGTTTCCCCTCTGCCTGGGTTCCTGTCCCTCCCAATCATGGGCATACCTGGCCTGCTAAGCAATCTTCACGTTTGAGCCTCAGTTTCCTCACATGAATATCTGGGAGAGCTTTAACAATACTAGTTAAAGGTCTCCGGGTGATCCAAACCTGCAGCCAGGGTGGAGAATCACTGTGTTCAAGAGTCACTGAGCGCGGCTAATGCTAAACCATGGCAAGCACTTGGCACGTGACAGGTAGTCTTTAAACACTACCTCTCTTCTAACTATTGTGAGTCTCAGACCAGAGAACAGAGAACATCCTCTGCCCTCCTTCTCCTTTCTTCTTGGCTGCTGGGCCTCAGTTCTTTCCTTCAGGACCTTGGGCCATGTCTTGGAATCCTGCTCCCAACCTGTGCAGCACTGCTCTACCCAGCTCATTCTAGGCGCCCCTGCCACACTGCCAAGCTCTCTCACCTTTCTGCCTGGCTCCTGACTGCGTGTGCTCTGGCCTTTCCCTGGCGATGCCTCAGTGTGTTTGTCTAAGGACAGCTGTGCAACTGCACAGCTCCCATTTGTATGCAACCCCGCCCCAGGGGCCAGCCCTGTGCGGAATGCTTCGGACCTCCACTCACTGGCCCAGTTGTACCTGCTCTGAGAAGCCCTTCCCTGAGAGCCCTTCCTCCACAGCTGGGATATACATCCTTCTCTCCAGCCAGTCATCCAGCAGCTACTTCCATTGTTCAGCCAGCAGCGGAGTCTTTGCTAGGGAGTAGAGAAGAGGCCATCTTGACCTCTGCCTAAAGCCTTTCCCCGGCTGTTCGCTGCCCTTTGCCCTTGGGACAGTACAGCCTCCTGCTGGGGCCTCCACAGCATCTACTTGATGCTGTGGCTCTGCCCTTCTCCCTCCCCAACTCCACCTTCTCTCTGCACCCAGACTCGGCGCTTTGCCTATGGTTGCCTGCTCTTTTGCCTACCCTTGGCCAGAACAGTTGCTATACACTGGTGACCTGAAGCAGCGCCTCCTCAGAGTGGCCTCTTCCTGCCCACAGGATCCCCCAGGTGACCCACAGTATATGGGCCCTTGGTCAAGATCACTGGGGAGTGGCCTGGAGGGTTAGCTCAGTGGTTCTGGCACCTGCCTCGCAAGCGTAAGGTCCTGAGTTCGATCCCCAGTTACCACATATAATGCTGGGCGTGGAGACACGCCCACCAACAATCAATGCCGCATACCACAATGCCGGACATGGTGGCTCACGTCTGCAATCCCAGCACTCGGGAGGCAGAAACAGGAGGATTGCTGAGTTCGAGGCTTGCCTGGGCACCATAGTGAGCTCAGGGCCAGCCTGAACTACAAAGCAAGACCCTGTCTCAAAAAGCAAAAAAAAAAAAAGATCACTGGGGAGAAGACCTCCCATTCTGACCTGCCCCCTCTAAGAACAGACTCTGGACCTCTGCCTCTACTTTTTCTCCTTCCTCCTCTTCCCCTTCCCTCCATCCTTTTCCTTTCAGAGTCTTACTGTGTAGCTCAGGCTGGTCTCAAGCTCACTACATATCCCTAGCTGGCCTTGAACACACAGCCTCCCAAGTGCTAGGATCCAGCTCCATCCTTTTTTTTAATTTTTTTATTTTTGAGACAGGGTCTCCCTTTGTAGTTCAGGCTGGCCCTTCACTATGTAGCTCAGGCAAGCCTGGTACTCAGCAATCCTTCTGCCTCTGCTTCCTGAGTGCCGGGATTACAGGCGTGAGTCACCATGCCCAGCACTGTGGGGTGTGGTACTGATTGCTGGTAGGCATGAGTCACCACGCCCAATATCATATCATTGTATGTGGTTACCGATGGAACCAGGGACTTTGCGCTTGCTAGGCAGGCGGGAGAACCACTGAGCTAAATCTCCAGCCCCGTCCTCTCTTGATCTACAAACAGTCCTGGCCCAGACTGTGGCAGACCATGGTGGTCCTTTTCTCGTGATTACAAGGATCAGACCACAGGTTCCAACAGTCCGGCTACTGAGCACTCACCTCTGAACATGTCGTACCACATCTTCTTGGCCTTGAGGTGCTGTAGCCCATTCAAGTGCTTCTTTCTGTTATGGAGGTTATCCTGGAAGGAGCGGTCACAGTAGTCACAGAAGTATCGCTTCCCCATGCCCACCTGTACCAGGTGCTGCACCTGCCTGGGGAGCCATAAGCACTTAGTCAGACCAGAGACAAAGCTATATGCCAAAGCTTTGGGCACAGGACTCTTGAGGGCCAGTCCTGGGCTGAAGCTTTACATACAGGTGCCCTATCCAATGAGAAACTTCTAGAGCTGATGATTATGGCTTGACATTCCAAAAGGATTTTTTTTTTTTTTGAGACAGGGTTTCATTTTGTAGTTTAGGCTGGCCCTGAGCTCACT
This sequence comes from Thryonomys swinderianus, assembly GCA_004025085.1. Classification (NCBI taxonomy): domain Eukaryota; kingdom Metazoa; phylum Chordata; class Mammalia; order Rodentia; family Thryonomyidae; genus Thryonomys; species Thryonomys swinderianus. The sequence goes on along the minus strand of PVIC010000680.1, from coordinate 39,337 downwards.
ATGTAGCTCAGGCAAGCCTCAAACTCACAGCAATGCTCCTGCTTCTGCCTCTGCCTCCCAAGTGCTGGGATTATAGGTGTGAGCCACTATGCCCAGCATTGTGGTGTATGGTACCGATTACTGGTAGATTGAGTCATCACACCCGGCATTGTGATATGTGGTACTAGGGATTGAACTCCAGACCTTTAGTTTGCAAGGCAGACGCTAGAACCACTGAGCTAAATCCCTGGCCCTATTTTTTATTTTTTTATTTTTGCTAACTGGGGATTGAACCCAGGGGTTCCTGACCTATACTTCCAACCTTATTTTATATTTCTTTTATTTTCAGAGGGTCTTGGCTCAATCACCAGGCTGGGCTCAAACTTAGCAATACTCCTGCCTCAGCCTCCTGACTGGTTTGAATTCCAGCCATGTGCCACCATGCCTGGCTTTTCAGAGGGATCTTTTAACACGTGTGATGTCCAGCCTCCTATCCTGGCTCTATAAAAGAATATCATATGCTGGGGATTGTGGCAGATGCCTATAATCCCAGTACTCAGAGGCTGGGGCAGGAGTCTCACTCCAAATTCAAGGCCAGTTTGGCTACATAGTGAGTTCAAAGCCAGCCTGAACTACATAGGGAGACTCTGTCTCAAAAACAACAAAAATCAGGGCCAGAGATTTAGCTCAGTGGTTCTGGTGCCTGCCTTGCAAGCACAAGGTCCCTGGTTCCATCCCTGGTAACTACATACAACAATACAGGGTGTGGTGACTCACACCCACCAGCAATCAGTACCACATACATACCACAGTGCTGGGTATGGTGACTCACGACTCACCCCTGTAATCCCAGCACTCAGGGGACAGAAGCAGGAGGATTGCTGAGTTCGAGGCTTTCCTGGGCTACATAGTGAGCTCAGGGCCAACGTGAACTACAAAAGCGAGAGCCTGTCTCAAAACAAAACAAAACACCCAAAAAGAACAGAACCTCAAACTGGGGATGGTGGCACCTATCAGTAATCCCAGAAGTCTAGGAGCCTGAGGCAAGAGGATCACAAATTCAAGCCTACCCTTAGTGGATTTAGTCCAAAATAAATAAAGATTAAAGGGTTGGGGATGTAGCTCACTGTGAATGATCCAGACTCAATCCCTAGGACTGCAAAATAAACATAAAAACAAAACAAAACAGAGCCTGAGTAGGTGAGGCCCAGGCTTTGGTTACTTCCTTAAAGCTGCCAGGTAACTGACATGTATCTAGGCTCAAAGACCATCGCTTTACACACTCTCCCCACAGTCCTGACCTCTGGTCTCCGTACTCCTGGCTCTCCCTGTGCTGGCCACACTGGGCTCCTCACTCCAGGCACGCGGCCACCTCCTGGTGCTTGCACCGCTGTGTCCTAGACCTGGAAGCTCTCTCCCAGGCACCCGCCACATCTGCGCTTAGTCTTTCAACCTTTGCTCAAATCAACTTTCTCAGTAATCTACCATGACCGCTTTTCTGTAGTTAAAATCACAGAACCCTCCCTTAGCTTTCTCCACTCCTCGATTTATTTTTCCTCATGGCACTTATCTCTTCTGAAGTAATAAATTACTTGTTATGTGTATTGCCTTTCTCCCCTAGCAAAAGTATAAACCCATGAAGGGAGATATACTTTGCTTTGCCTGTGGCTGGAGACCAGCACCTAAAATGACACCTGATACAGAGTAGGCAGTTGAGCATTGTAGAATAAATGGACTAATTCTCATTTTCCTCTTGGGACACTGGGGTTCAGAGAAAGAGTGATTTGCCTAAAGTCACGCAGCTGCCAAGCAGAACATGAACAGGGGTTCCTCAGAATCACACTGCCAGGTGTCTTCTCCACAGCCAGGTTAATGCTGAGGGAAGCTGAGGGCTCAGGCAGCAGTGGGTGCTAAAAGCTTCCCAAACAGATTACTGAATTCTTGGGTGACAAGCGCCCGGTCGGTGTTGCAGGGAAATGAGAATATTACAGTCTTAGACCCCTCAGCCATAGTGAACAGAGCCACCACTCCCGTGTCGGGCCTGTTGCCCAAGGTGGGCAGTTGTTCTTTGTTTCTTATAGTCAGCCCCTGAGACCTGCAGTCTGGTCATGTGATCAGCGGGCAAACTTGTCAAGAAAAGGCTGCGGCTAGCCCAGCCCTTTCTTGTCCATTCTGGTCTCTACGAAGGCCCGGAGAAGGACAGGGAATGACTTCCCGAAGTCAGAAGGTAGTTGCCCAGGCTAACAGGCACAGATTGCTGAGAGCTGACAAATAAGAAGGAGGCTGAAGTCTGATTCACAGGGCAGACGGATAGGGGAAATGCATCTTGGGAGGGAGAGACGGGGAGGAAATGCAGAGACAAACAAGCATCGTGGATAGTCTAGGCAGCCAAGCAGGCTGATGGAGAAAGTCACTCCTGCGACAGACAGGGACGGCAGCCATTAAGTCAGGGACTGTAATGGGATCAGGATCGGCCAGTCATTCCAAATGAAAACGTATAAAAGCTCTCTTCTCCCATTACTGCTGAGAAACCGCATCTCAGATATGCGGACTTGATATATTAAATTTGGCAGCTCTAATATACCCCGTCTTGCCAATAAACTTATAGGAATTGGATTGAAATTGTAAGAGATGAACGTTTAACGGCCGAGTGCTTAACCAAGCCATTCACGAAGCTTGAAGCTCCAAGGAGCAGCTGGCTCTGGAGAGTGATGGGGAAAGGAGGGGCGGAGGACGGTGTTCCTGTGGGAGACTGTCACGGAGCAGCAGCTCTGCAGCGCTCTGAACTGGACCAAACCTCCCAGAGCACTGAGAAGCTGGCTATGTGACCTTGGACAAGTCACTGTCCTGCTCCAAATCTCTCTCCCGCTCGCCTTTTTTCTCTTTTTGAGACAGGGTCTCACTACATAGTTTAGGCTGGCCTTGAACTCATTATATAGCCCAGTCTGGCCTCAGGCTACATAGCTCAGTGATCCTCCTGCCTCAGCCTCTTCAGTGCCACCACACCCAGTTCTCTAGGCCTCTGTTTCACTGTGGAAATATAAGGCAGTGAGTGTGAAGGATCAACTAATTTTGGGGGACGTGGGATAGAAATTTGTTTGATAATACAGATAAACTTTTTTTTCAGTACCAGGGATCAAACTCAGGACCTTGCACTTGCCAGGCAGGCACAGTGCCTGAGCTAAATCCTGAGCCCCAGATAGATATTGAGGTTGGCAGTGTAGCTCATGGGTCAGCATGCACAAAACCCCTGGTTTGTGCTCCAGCGCTACAAAACAGTAACAGTGAAAATTGCTGGGAGTGGTAGCACTGCAACTTCAGAGGCTGAGGCAGGACTGCAAGTCCCAGGGCCATCCTGGGCAATTTAGACTCAATCTCAGCATAAAACAGTAAGAGGAAAAAGGGCTGAGGATGTAGCTCCACACTCCCTGGGTTCATGCCCTGACATCACAAAACAGTTTTGGTCACTAATAAATTATGCCTGACATCATACTAATGCCCAAGAAATGTGAGCCATTATTAGAGGTAATGATTTCTTGAGCACCTACTATGCAGCAGCACTAGATTAAGAGCTTTATATGCTTGTTTCATGTAATCTTCAGGACAACCTGTGGAGTGGGGCCTATGATGCCTTTTCAGATGAGGGCACTGAGGCTACAAGAAGTTACTTGGTCAAGGTTATGCCACTAGAAGACAATCAAGCTGGTCTTAGAATTCAGGAAGCAAGGCCCACACTGCTAATCTTGCACCAAAGAATCTGCCAACAAACCATACCAATAGCACTTATCCTTTATTATTATTATCTTGAAACCCTGCTGGTCCCTTTGGACCTCAACAGATACATATTACAATCCCACTTATGAATGAGGAAACCAAGGCTCAGAGTGGTGCTGTGGCATGCCCCCGGTAGGGAAACCTATGTTCATACTGCCACATGAACTGCCTGACTCACCAACCCACCAGAAAATTGAGGCCACACGCCCCTCTGCCTGCCTGCGCAGCCACACTGTTAACCAAATGACGAGCCGCCTCAGTGCTGGGCCGTGTGTGTATTCTCCTCTTGCACATACACACTTGTGTAAGGGCAAACCAGTCAATGTGGGAATAGGGATTTAGTTGAGTGGCACCGTACCTCCCTCACGAGTGCACGGGCCTGTGTTCCACCCCAGTAGCAAAATACAAAACAAAACAAAAAAACCAGCCAGTGTTTCCCTTGATGTCCTCACCTTGTCAGCGTCTGTTCAGGGTCACAGCTACCCATACACATCTCTGTCCACCTCTCACCCAGCCCCTGGGAAATACTTGGTCATCCTGGAGAGGATACAGGACCCTATGTCCGAGATCTGGGCTACATGATTAGGAACATGGGTCTTCCTGCCTGCATTTTAAGCCTACCTTGGCTGCTTTCTAGTGTCATAACTTCAACTCAGCCAGGTAAGCCTAGGGCTATCATTTGCCTCTCTGAGCCTCAGTTTCCCCTATGTGTGAAGCACAGGAAGGTGGCTGGGCCAGGTGATCTCAGGATCTCTACAGTCCTAATATCTAATGGTCATATGGGAAGATGCCTGGGACTGTGCCTTCTGCCCATGTACTACTTTTGGGGATAGAATTGAGCACCAGGCCCTCCAACTATTTGGTCTGTATGTCTGGGTAGAAAGGGCTCAAGTTGAGCTCAGGAGTCAGTGTCAGGGTTTAAATCCAAGTGCTACAGCTTTCTAAGTTCATGATCTCAGCCATTAATTAACTTCTGGCCTGTTTGCTGCCATAAAACCTGAGATATAACAGTGTGTCCCTCAGGGAGCTGCTGTGGGAGTCACATTATCAATGTACACACTTTGCACAGAGCTGGGGCCAAGCGAGGGCCTCACAAAAAAAACACTGGCTCTCTCCACCATCATTACCATCAGCCTCCAGAAAACAGAGGTTCAGGGAAGAAACAGGCTGTCGGGGATCAAGTGACCACTAGATCAGCTGGTCCACATTACAGATCAGGAAAGCTAGGCTAGGGGCAAGCTGCCCGAGTCTACAGTACAAAAGGCAGAGGTGGGACTGGAGCCTTGCCCCCAGGGTGGGCCCAGGCCCCTACTGTGCACAATGGCTCCAAAGAGCCCAGGGGATAGGGTCAGGGGCCAGCATTTCCCATGTACTTCCCAGACCCACCTCCACAAGCAAGTGGCCAAAGCCTCATTTCCGAGGAGGAGCTGGCCTTTGGGGAGTTGACTCCCCAGGTATGAACTTCTAGGGCTCCCCACCCAAACGCCTGCCACTCCAGGGCCTGAGGACATCAGGAGACAGTGCAGCCTGCAGAACCCTGTGGACAGATACAGCATTTTGCAAACACACATCAAGGCTGAACCTTGGCTAGATTTCAGCTCCTCAGCTGGTGTTCTTATAGAAGGCACAATCTGCAGCCTCCACACTCCACAGCCCTGACTTGGGTGGGGCTCAGGGGAAGGTCAGGGAGGGGACAGCTGGAGTGTGTCTAGATGGGGCCCAGACGCCAGCATGGGGTGCTGACTAAGCTGGCCTTCTCTGCTGTGATTCACGCTCATCCTCTGAGGGTGGCACATTTGGCAGAGTGTGAGGCCCTGTCCCGAACACAGAATGATCCGGCCCCACTCCCCCGCTAGGAACACAGTGCCATGAACCCACTCCCAGCACCCAGGCCCATGGCTCCAACAGCATCTGCTGCCTCCCCAGAGCTTTGCCAGGTGTCAGGGCCAGATCCTTGTGGCCAAGAGACACATGGCAAGCCAGTGGGATGAGCTTCTGGGGTTGCACAGGTCTGTATTGAAATTCCAGCCCTGTCACTTAAACCTGGGTGACCTGAGAAAGTTATTTCAAGTCCCTGAGACTGCCCTTGTCTATAAAACACAAATCCTACAGCTGCTGAGGATTCGCTGAGGTAGCAGGGCCACCTCTCCCAGTCCCCGAGGGACTGGCTCCAGGACTACCATGGACACTAAAATTCCCCAAAGTGCAAGTCCATTATATAACCTACACACATCCTGTCATATAATTTAAATCATGTCTGGATTGTTTGTAACACCTAATACAAAGTACAAGCTACAGAAAGTTGTAATACTGTATTGTTTAGGGAATAATGACAACAAAATGTACATTTTTTCAGCACTTTTTTTCCTGGACATTTCTGATCTAAGTTTGGCTGAATCCACAGATTTGGAACCTACAGAAGAGAGGGCTGACTACAGTACATTAGGGTGCCTAGTATATAGTAGTGCTCAAAGAATGGGGCATTATAGTTGCTGTTGTTACCACCAGGCAAGCACACTTTGACCACTTGATTAAAACTGTGGTCAAAGTCAATGACACAAGCGCCTCTGCCTCTCTTACACCCACCTGTTTTCCACAGCATGTCTCACGTCCCCACATGCAGACTTCCTGTCTGGAGGACCTGCCTCCCCGCCTACAACACAGGATCCTACACAGCAGGCACTCCTGTCTGTCCACTGCAGCTCCCCAGCACCCGGAACAGGGCCTGGCTACTCGAGTGGCCACTACTGCTTATAGGTGAGTGGGCGAGCTGCCTACTAAAGCCATGGCCATCTACCTTCTGTGTGATGCCGGCACCTCTCAGGCTCTCTTCCCCACGGTCCAGGCACAAAACTAAGGGGTACACAGGAGAGAGACAAGAAAAGCGTCCCCTCCGCACAGCACAGGACATCTGTCTCCAGCGGAACGCCAGGCTGCCCAGTGGTATGGCTGCCCTTGAAGCCAGATTCTACTGACTTGATCCTGACCTGGGTGCCCCAGCACCTGACTTCAGTTCTCTGGGGTCACAGAAATAATGACCAACTAGTTGAGACACTGAAAGGATAGAAAAAGAAACAAAAGACGCCGGATGCTGGCTACTGTGGCAGATGCCTGCAATCCCAGCACTCTGAGGCTGAGGCAGGAGCATAGCAACTTTGAACCTTGGCTTGGGCTTAGCAAGATGCTTTCTCAAACTTAAAATATTTTCAAAAGTGCTGGAGAGGTAGCTCAGTGAAGGCCCTGGGTTCAATCCCCAGTACTGTTTAAAAGAAATGAAAAAGGGGGTGGTCTGAAGGGGAAAAGAGCTCTACATCTGATTCCTGAGTGCTGAGTATTTAGCCTTCAGTCTCGTTTAATAGTCATGGAGGTCCACCGTGAAGATATCATAGGGTCTATCCATAGATGAACAAACACAAATACCCCTAATTTGCTTACGGCCCACTGGCGAGGGGAGACACCAGTAACGCAGTAGTTATTGTTTGTGTCAATAACAATCACACTTACAGTAATAACAAACTTGCTGAATGCTGGCGGTGGGAGAGCAAGGCAGCCACACACTGCAGGCCCTGCAGCCCCTCTTCACACGAGGGTCTGGCGACCCCTCAGCCCATTCTCTCCCCAGTCCACCGCCCTGCTCTGAGGCTGTTGCAGGCAGACATTTGTACTTCTGTCTCCTGATTTCCTTCATTGTGTGCATCTCGGGGAACTGAACTGTCTTTGGCGCAGGGCTAAATTAAGCCAAGAGCTCAGCCCTGGCCAGGGTCTGGGATGAGCACTGTAATTATCCGGGACTTGTGCTCGCCACATGCTACCCTCAAGCTCACCTGTCATTTCTTCTAATTATGGCACCTCCAGAGTCCAGGTAAACAGTAAACCACAGCCAGAGGACAGCATTACTGCACCCCCGCCAGGAGCACAGCAAATGGCCTAGTGCCACGTCTGCCGTCTGGAGTGGATGGCATCAGAGCTGCTACCCAGGACCCTGCCCCAACAGAAGTGCCAGGAAACGTAGGAGTCTTCCTGAGAAGCCCCCATATGTCAGGGCATCCTTCAGATGGCCCAGGGCTTTTAGCTGTAATCATTTCTCTTTCTGATTTTTTTTGTAAGTTTGTCTCCTGTACTCCTTGGTGTATGAGCTCATTCCCAGCAGTCTAAGGTAGCAGGGGTCCCAACAATGCCATTTCTAATTCGGTAGGTTTGGAAAGGGCCAGAATCTAAGCAGGCCCTGCATCCTTGGAGTAATGCTGCTCTAGAGTGGCACATTAAGGACTGAAGAACAGAGAGGGCAACAGATCGCCCAAAGTCACACAGACCAAATCAGCCAATCCTTGTAAATTATTCTCCCTTTCACAGATACTTTTTAATTTTGAGAGTTCTATTTGTGATTTTTTGGCTTTGCCAAGTTTAAAAGCAGTAGACTATGCTCTTGGTAGAAACTACACCTTAAAGCTTTGATCTCTCCCCTCCTAGTGATATAGATGTATTATGATGCTAGGCAATAGCAGTGAGCCACAGTTCCTGCTGAGATCACAAGGGAATCCTGTCTTAAGGTCACCAGGGAACAGCCCATACTCTACAGTGGACAGCGTGGTTAAGTGTAGTAGATTAGGTGTATTACATGCCCACCTCCTTTTTTTTTGCAGTCCTGGGATGGAACCTAGGGTCTTTGTAATGAGCTACATCCTCAGCATTTTGTTGCCACTGCTCTATTCTGGTTTTTGAGACAAGGTCACTCTATGTAGTGCAGTCCAGGCTGCCCTTGAACTCTCAGCAATCCTGCCTCAGCCGCCCGAGTGCTGGGATTACAGCCATATGTCTCCATGCCTGGCCCTGAGTCCTTTTTTTTTTTTTAATTCTTTATTTCAAGATAGGGTCTTGTTAACTCACTAAGTTACCCAGGCTGGGCTCAAACTTGAGATCCTTCTGCCTTAGCCTCCCAGAGTGCTGGATTACAGGTGCTGCCACCAATCTCAGCTTCTTAAATCCATTTTTTACATCGTATATTTTCAACTTACAATGGATTTATCAGATGTAACCCCACCATTAAATCAAAGAGCATCTCTAGACGCTAATCATTCGAGTCAGGCCCACCTCCCATCCACACCACTCTCAGGCTGCTTCGCTCTGAGTAAACTACGTATACTCTGCACTTCATCTGGAAGATGGAAGTAATAATGCTACTTCGCAAGTTGAGCGTAAGGACTCAGTCCTGCATGCTAGATGCTTAACACAGTGCCTGGCACACCAGTGGTCCTCAGTGCACATGTGTGGAAGTGGCACTAAGCTCTCTCATTGTGTAGTACCCTTGAAAGCTGTGTCAGGGTTGATCTGTGTGACCGAAAGAAAAAAACAAAGGTGACGAGGTGTCACTTCCCCGGGGAGGTTATAAAAGATGCTGTAGCTCCCATCACTGTCTCTCTTTCTCTCATCACTTGGTCTGGAGAAAGTGAGCTATCACTTAGTGAAGTTTATTTAGGCAGAAATACACCTCCTGCCAATAGTCATGTGAATAAGCATTTCTGGAAACAACCCTTCCCGCCCCAGGTCTGCCTTCAGTTGACTGTCCTCTGACAGTTTAACTGCAACCTCTTGAGGGACTCTGAGCCAGAATCACTCAACTTAGCCACTGCCAAGTTCCTGACCCTCAGAAACAACAGGAGATAATCAATGTTTATTGTCTGATGTCACTCAGTTTCAGGGTAATCTGTGATGCAACAATAGATAACTAGTACAATGGAATGAGTGAAGGAAAACTTGACAATCCCTTGACAGTCTGTGGCAGCCATTGGTACAAAGATTCCTGCATTCTAAAACACTCAGGAGTTAAGGTCCCTCCTCCCACTCACACATGTACAACCCTAAGGCGCCAATGGATCCTTTTCATTCATTCCTCAGCCAAACATTTACTGCCAAATGATGTTACAGCCAAACATCACTTCCTCTCTGTCACACAGGGCTCAGCCTCACCAGACTCTGCTGTCACAAGAAGGTACACTGAGTACACGCTGTGGTGCACCTGGCAGATATAGCCCTAGTACTAGATAACAAGTACTAGATAACACTGGATAACAGTACTAGATAACAAGACTTGAACCTGAGGGGCAACTGTATCCAACAAAAATTCCCCTGAAGAAATTATCTGAGATGATCACAAATATAGTTATAAACTGAGCTTCTCTAATAGGAAAGTATGATTCCCAGTCAGGCATAGTGGCACATGCCTATGATTCCAGCACTCTGGGAGGCTGAGGTAGGAAGGTCACAAGTTCAAATGCAGCCTGAACAACTTAGCAAAATCCTGTCTCAAAATTAAAAATGGCTGGGATGCTGCCTTGCAAACGCAAGGTCCTGAGTTCAATCCCTGGTAACCACATGCAATGCTGGGCGTGGAGACTCACACCCACCAGCAATCAGCACCACATACCACAATGCCGGGTGTGGTGGCTCACGCCTGTAATCCCAGCACTTGGGAGGCAGAGGCAGGAGGATTTCTGAGTTCCAATCCAGGCTTGCCTGGGCTACATAGTGAGCTCAGGGCCAGCCTGAACTACAACGTGAGACCCTGTCTCAAAAAAAAAAAAAAAAAAAGGCTGGGATGGAACTCCATGTGAAGCCTGTAGGTTCAATCCCAATACCGCCCCCCCAAAAAATATTTGTATATGAAATGTTCTGAAACTCTAAATGCACTGAAATCTGAAACTTCAAGTACTACCATACCATTCAAAAAGTTTCAGATTTCTGAGCACTTCAGATTTCAATTTTCTACTTAGGATATTCAACTGGTAAAGTCTATGCAAATATTTTAAAATTTAAAACTCAGAAATCAGAAATGCTTTTCATCCTAAGGATTTGGATAAAGATTTTCAACTTGTACCCCAATGGTCACTGCAGAACAGCCTGTCCTAAAACCAAAACCTAAATATTTTGTCAGGATGGAGAGTTGACAGCTATCCACTGCTTGTTACACCCCACACACACTGCTCAGATACTCCATGAGATTAGGGGTTCAATGCCATGATGCACAAAGCCTGTGAGGTCAGGTCTACTGTTACATTTATCTCCCTCCTCGTACTAGGACTCAAACTCAGGACCCTGTGCTAGCCAGGCAGGCGCAGTGCCACTGAGCTACATCCCATGGCCCTGTTCTCCTCATTTGGCCTCAGAAAAACTACAGCCATGGAGAGTCTATGCTTGGTAAGGAGCAAGAGCAGTGTGCGCCACACTGGTTCAACAGTAAACCACAGAGCTGTTCAAAATCAAGATGAATGGAGGGGGAGGCATGGCAGTGCACCTGTAGCCCCAGGTACTTGAGAAGATGAGGCAGGAGGATGACTTCAGCAGTCTGAGGCCACCCTGGGCAACAGAGTGAGTCTTTGTCTGTGGAATCTGTGAAAAATCACATCAAAGGAAAAAAGCAGGGACAGCTACTCTATTTGCAGATAAAGTGGATTTCAAGTCAAGACTGATTAAGAGAGACAAAGAAGGTCACTACAACCTTTTAAAGGAAACAATCCAAGAGGAGGAGATAACAATCATAAATATATGCACCAAATACCATTGCACCTAACTATATAAAACAAGTATTAATGGACATGGAAAGTCAAATAAGCACTAATACAATTGTAATATGGGACCTCAATACCCCCATTATTGTCTATCACAAATAGATCAGGGCCGGGGATTTAGCTCAGTGGTTCTGGCATCTGCCTGGCAAGTGCAAGGTCCCAAATTCGATTCCTGGTCCACATACCATAATGCCAAGCCTGGCGACTCACACCTATAAGACCAGCACTCGGAAGGCAGAGGCAGGAGAACTGCTGTGAGTTCAAGGCTACCCTGGGCTACATTGTGAGCTCAGGGGCAGCCTGAACTACAAAGCGAGACCCTGTCTTAAAACAAACAAAAACAAATAGACAGATCAATTAGACAAAGAAACAACAAAGAAATATCATGTCTATAGTGTTCCACCCACATCAGAATATACTTCTCAGTTGCACGTGGGACCTTCTCCAAAACAGACCATATACTAGCTCACAGAACATGCTTAAATAAATGCAAAGGAATTGTAATTGTCCCACACATATTATCAGACCACAGTACAATGAAATTAGACATCAGTGGGCCGGAGATTTAGCTCAGTGGTTCCGGTGCCTGCCTCGCAAGCGCAAGGTCCTGAGTTTGATCCCTGGTAACAACATACAATGCTGGGCATGGTGACTCACGCCCACCAGCAATCAATACCACATATCACAGTACCGGGCATGGTGGCTCATGCCTGTAATCCCAGCACTCGGGAGGCAGAGACAGGAGGATTG